>JABASC010002470.1:0-17490 GCA_019776185.1 Plutomurus gul | reverse complement strand
ACGTGCCGACCACGTGCCTACGTTAGGGGTATGATGACGGTGACGAAAGGGGTCCAGAAAAAGCAATTTTTTGATGACGTAATAACTGAATCATCCTTGCTGTGTTATAGAGTGGTAGAGTGAGCAGAGGAAAGAAGGAATGAATTTCAATTTCATGAACAGAAAAGACTAAAACAAAATTATGGCAGATAGATAATAATATTCATTATTATTATCATAGATGGGCAAGCGATCCATCTTGAAGGAACTGTCAGAGAAACTGTATCTAAGATATATTTTGTAGCTTGTATCTTCGAAATTAAAAAATGCATCGTGTATCTTGAGAATTTTTTCGCCTTTCAAGATGCAGATAGAAGACACATTTTCAAAATACATTTCAAAATATTTCAACTTGAATACAAAAATGATAACTTAACGACTTAGGTGTTCTCTCTCGTTAGTACACGTTCCCCTCAAGAGTCATGGTTTAGACCAGGGCACTCACAAGCAGCAAAGCACACTTATGAGCTTATAATGAAGATTGACGGTTTATTGCGGTTTTGCTTTTTTGATAATCTCAGCCTAAAACTACAATTTGTTATAAATGCATTCCTTTAGAAAATTGTGTTTTATTCATTTAACTACAAAAAAATCTTCAAAATCTGAATGTTATTAAATGGATGTAACGTATTTAAACGAATTCAAGTCCACATTTTCATTTACTGTACAAATTTAATTTAATCACACACCTGAAAACACTTTTTATTTTGAATTCAACTCTAAAGCATACGATAGCTAAAGCATGTCTCGAATCATATTAGTGAATTTTAAATTGTTGTGTTGTTTATTACTGTGTCGTGTGGCAAATACCATTTGTGATATCAGTGTTCAATCAATAAATCGAATTATCTCTCTTATTTTAATTATTGAATATCATATCTTTAAGATTCCAAAAAACAGCAAAGCATCAATAAAGAAAAAAGCCGAAATTGCCTCTGATTCTTTTTTGCTTTTTAGCGAACCCTGATTAATAAAGGCAAATAATAAATAAAGGTTGATAAATTTACAACCTCAAGATTATTATATTACAAATTTTGCGAAAATTGCCACAATCAAATAATTCGAGACAAAATGTGATTTTTGACAAAATCGATTTTGACCTTGAAAGAGTATATTATATATCATTATTTTTTGTAACTTGCAAAAATTTTCTTGCCCTTCTATGGATATCATTTATGATATTTTCTTGTAAAAATTTAAAATTGGCATGTCTTAAAAATTCAAGTGTTTCCAATTACTACAGTTAAAACAATAACCAGTACCATATTATTATTCATTGCACACAAACTCCTAACCAAAGTTGATGCATAAGCGTAGGTTATGTGGTTTATGCAACAACTGTCCCATCTTCCAATAAGTACAGAAATGCATGCAACTACATAAAATTCACGAAATGCATAAAAAACAAATTCAAATACTAATTGTAAACAAATTAGAGATCGTTTATGTTCGCCCTTTTCAACCGTGCTAATTTAATTCAAATTTTCTTGGTCTACGTTTACATGCCTTTTAAAATCATTGTTTTAACTACGAGGGTCGGTAATAACATAGTGTCTTGTCTTAATTTTACTGTTATTCAGTTACTTAGAATTTTTAAATAGCGGGTTAAATTGTGTTTCTTGGAATTTGTCCACCAAATGGCCGCTGCATGGTAATTTTCGCGCAGGGGTTAAACCATAGCGTGAACCTGATTTGAACCTTTTGAAACTGAAACATCAAATATTTGGTGAAAAACTGAGATGACGCCGAAATGAATGAGCCCTAGACCACCTTGGAAGATTTTGCATGATATTTTTGTATTGTTTTATATAGTGGAAGCGAGTGCTCCCGGAAAGAACATTTGTCTCGCCTTCCTTCGATCGAGTGACGAGACGAGTCCGACTGACGAGAGCAATGGAACGGTCTTATCAGCTAGATAAGAGATAATGTCAAAGTTTAATAAATTTAACTTAAATTTGGACGAAAGGAAAGTGGATGAAGGAAAGTCCCTTTTTCTCTCCGAATTCTCGTCTCATTTCTTGTTCTCACTTCTCACTCACTCAAGCATTCTGTGTGCTACAACTCCCTCCCTCGCTTTCATTTGTCTTGTAGTGAGTTGTCTCTCTGTGTACGTAGTTCAGGCACAGGCAGGTCCATTATTTTGTTAGTAAAGCGCGGATAGGCACTCGTATCTGTCAGTCATTCTACGGATTCGAGCGAGTGTGGACTTACGCGTTACGTGCTTCGTTGCCTTTGCCGACATTCATGCACTAGAGCTCTCCTATTCATTTCCTAAGCACTATTTTAGATAGATTTAATTCTAATAAATACGAAAGACAAATCAGAAGACAAAAGTGGAATTATTCTTGCGTAGTTTGGTAAGTTCTCATTCATCATTTTATTTTACAGTTCTTTTGTCTAATGTCAACTGCTATGCATGTGGTTTCAGATACAGTTCGTGTTAAATGTTAAAACTACTCAAATAATTAATTAGGCGCAAAATTGATTAATATATAACCGCAAATAGCTTTCAGACTAATTGAGTTTTCTTAAACAAACGAGAAAAATATTAAACGTGATTGTTAAAAAACGTAGAGCATAACTTGCGATTCAATAACATAAACATTTTCTATTAACTTCTCTCAAATTTTTGTCATCTGTATTTTTTAATAGAAATCAAGGTTTTCCTTCCTGCTTTTGATCGTCGGCAAAAATTCCGAAAACTTTCAGTATGGATCTGGAGGGTATGAATCTGCGGGATAAACGAAATCGCTTTCAAGTGAATCGCGTTGATTCTGTGGCAACAGGGCATCATTCCCCTTCAGCCGGCGAAATCAATGGCCCCGAAGTCAGACACGGTCCAACCCTCGTTGGCTACAAAGAGTACAATGCTTCTCCCAGTGGAGAGGGTAACTATCACATCAACCCTTTGGCTAATTTTGGTGGAAATTGTGGTGGTGGACGAGATGAAGGCGATACAGTAAATAATATTAGACGCACCTCGTGTTCTTTTCAAATGTCTAAAGGTGATGGAATCGGAGATGTTAGTTCCAGATGCAACTCTCCGGCCATGCTAATTTCTCCGACGCACTCCGTTCTCATGGATCAAAGCAATGTCCATAATAATCATACGGTTTCCGGTTCCTACGACACAAAGTACGCTAAAAGTTTTCGTCATTTCACCCGAGAAGCCTTGCCCAGACTGGACAATTACCGAAACATGATGTCCATTCAAGCTGCATATCGACCCACGCTCGACGAGCTTCATGATATGACTCTGCAAGGAAAAGTATGTAACTCGATTTTTCAGAAATAACTTGCCTCAATGTCGTTTCATCTTTCATAATTTAAGCATATTCGAAAATTCAAAGTCGTCTCATCCAATCTGCAGGGTTTTGTGTGCACCACAAATTATTATTTTGTATTGAAAACCAAGTCTTAGGTATAAAGGGGATAATTCAAAATTATTAATTATTTAGGATATACATTTTGTAATTTATTATCAGTACATTTGATTAATGTATGCATCACAATTACTAAATCTGTTTTGTGGTAGACAAATGAAATATGTATGAAAAGAATACTTTCAGAGTGGCTTTGAGCTCGGATTTTGTTTGGTAACGTAGGGGTATCGTAAGAATGGTGGTTTTGTGTGTGTTCATGTACATTCAGAATTCAGAGAGATGAGAGATGTATATCCTTTTCCATTAGGCACAGTTTACATGATTCAGAACACATTTATTTGCTCATCTCTATTCATCATCATTTAATTTTGCCGTATAAAATATTTATTGTTCAGTAGTTAAGTGCTGAGTGCTGTAGGAAAGACGGAAGGTATAATGCTGTTGCCCAAGATTGTGATTTTTCAATCTGTTAAATATTTGCACACTCACAAATCAAATTATTCTCATATCGGTGTTACCGATTATTGCAATTCGTCTACCACAACACAAATGAAGTGAGAGGGGTATAACTATAAATCGTTACATGTGCAGAAATGGAAAATGAATGTATTCATTCGTGCGGTCGTACCTGACATTGACATTAAAGGCTTTTATTGTAGAAAAGAAGTTATTTATTAGGTTTATTATAGTTTTTATAATTCTTTTTAGAGCAAAGCACATTTTTACATAGGTTTACAACACATCATTATCATAGTAGTAGTTGTGTTGTATACGCATTGCATATTGCACTTGCACTGGAAAACAGCAATAGCACCACACCATGCTTATATGTACACAGAGAAGTAAAGCAATTAGATATCTTATTCTCTAGATTCACAAAATAACGACAGCAGTTGTATAATTAATGAACGCAATTGTAGTCTATAAATTTTCATGAACTTGAAAGCTGAATACTATGAATTAGTGGATCACTTAATTACATGTTACACAACAATACTGATTCAAATGAACGTACACACTGAAATATTATATAACAAATACTGTCAAGTGTCAAACTATACAGATAGATAGTGTTCAGCCTGGCGGTGAACTGGCCTTCCCCAATTCATTGTCCATTATATTTACATCGGCGACTTTGTAGTAAACACTGTTTGTAATAAAAATAGTCGTCGCTTTAATGGACGTGTAACTTGGAAAATAACATGAAATCCTTGAATTACACTTACACAAAGATTCTCATTTTTGTAACTGCTCTTTATTGATGGTGTACTAATGAATTAAGAGTAGAAATGGTATAGACATTTAACTATGGTTATATTCGTGTTATTAAATAATATTGTTGCTTAAAATTGTTATAGGCCCCACCAATTACATCGGGGACTCCAGCAGCTGCGGTAGATACTGGCTTTGTAAAGTTTGGATGGATCAAAGGGGTCCTTGTAAGATGCCTTCTGAATATTTGGGGCGTTATGTTGTTTTTAAGACTGGTAATATTCACAATATAATATAAATATTCAATAATGCATAATGCATTAAAATTTCATTTTAAGTATATTGTTTGATGAGTGTTTTATCATAACTATAACTCTAATCATTGTGATTTGATTATATTTTAGTCTTGGGTGACCGGGCAGAGCGGAATTGGTACGTTATATCTTACTTATTATTTAATTTAATCAAATTGTCGTCACTGAATGTGTAAGATTTTAATTACGTTGATACTTCATCGCCCGTGTTATTCGTACTACGCGTTTACATGGCTATACAGGATATTAGGTATACATAAAATTAAACCGAACCGTTGCACTTATCAAAGCTTCTATGTTCTGAGATTCTAATTTGGTACACATTAGACTTTGTAGGAAAAGTGCGTTAAATGATAAATGTAAAAGCATGGGGTAAAACTTTCCTTGCAATAGACTTAATGCACTGTGGAACGCATATCGTGTATTTTATTACATCCTTCTTATTGGAGTTGAAAAACATACAGAGACTGAAGACTATAAAAAAACTTGGTAGTATTAGGGAAATGTTGCAGGTATTTCTTGACGTGTTTTTGTTATGAAGGATTTAAAAACTATACAAAAATTCTACAAATATGTAGAGTCTATGAATGATTGCTGAGCTGAATTAGACAATGTAATTAAATTATCTCATTACTGACAAGAAGGATGCCACCGCATTGATTGAAGGGGGGTTGGAAATAATGATTAATATTAAAGTGAATTAATAAAGGAAGTACAATTAGCATTCTGTACCAATGTAGGTGTTACCTAAATAAGCTCACAAAATGACTTATTATTTAGTATTAGGTTGATCCAGACGCTATTACCATATCATAAAATAATATCGTAATTAATTAGCATTTGCTGTCAGAGCATAAATCATTTACATGTTTTCGCATTGAATATTATGTTTAGGAAAGTAATTAATATTTAATGAAGCTGTTTTGGGCATTTAGAGGCATAATTTTAGCGCTTAAATGTTCCCATTTCAGGGGATTGCAACTTGCAACAAGTACAAAGTTATTGCGTGTATCTGTTTTTTTTATTAGTGTAGGTATGGCTTCACTGATTTCTTCTTTGATCAAAGTATTCCTAGTCGAAGGTTGTAAAAACTGTTGAATTGTACTTGATAAGTTACTATAAATAGGTCAAGCGTGGGTCGTCATTTTCCTTGCGACAGCAGTAACAGCAGTTAGTAATTTCTTTAAAAATTATTTATTTATTTATTTCAGAAAATTACATTTTAGCATCGTAAAGATATATATATGTTGCCGTGAATATGTAAAGTTCGGAGAATATGCACATGCTCTAGCACCTACTTTCAAGGTGTTTTTTTTCCCTGTTCTTTATTTACGGATGAAGACACACTTTTTAAAACTAAGGTCGAACCTTGTGCATAATTTGTTTGCAAATCTATTATCTATGCCATCCAGCGTTTATACGTAGATCAGTTTGGTTTTCTTGAATATTGGAAGACAAGGCTTAGCACATGACGCAAAAGGAATGTGATGGCATGCACACACCACATGCATAAATAATACATATTTCCAGTTTCCACTGGGGAGTATAAATATTCTGCGAACTGTGCATATTTACTGCAGCACATGTATACATGTATATATTTATACTGCAAATTTATTATCAGATAACTGGTCTTTCAATGTCTGCCATCAGTACCAATGGCCAAATTAAAGGCGGTAAGTTCTCTATCCCTTAGGGACACTTAGTTGAGATTATTTCATGTTGTCCTTTTTCTAAATCCCCCATCCAACACACACTTTCAAAGCACTTAGTTGTTGTAATTCTTCATTATGTGAATAGCTTTTTATGATAATATGTTGCATAATAATTTAATAATAGTAAACAGTAAAAAACGTTCACTGTGAACTTCCTTGTAAATCTCTTACTGTTTGTTGACTGTCAGACACTCGTTATAATACTAATACGACATAACGATCGTTCGTGTATCTTATAAGGTGTATCACATTAACACTCGTTTGCTAGTTTCGGTCGTCGTCCTGCCCTGGTAAATTATTCACAGGCTGCATAATTGGGTGCGTACACATATATGTACACTTGTAATAATAACAAGTAATATTCAATGTTATATATATATATATATATCTATGCTTAAAGGAAGTATGTGCACTCTGCAGCAAATTTGACATGCAACCACACTAAATTGCTGTGTAACAATTAGAACTGTGGGTTTTGATAGCTTTTCAGCTCAATGTTTATAAATACGATATTTAGGAGACACTCGCTACAGTAGAAATGTCAAAATCATTTGATTACGTATCGGAAATTGTGTGCTTTTTCGCAGTAGAGACCATCAATCAACATTATTACGCGATAGTGGTGGGTTACTTACTATAATACATCTATACAGGTTCTGTGTATGACACGGAAATATCCAGGTTTTAATTTGTTTGCTTATCGTACATATCGTAGCTAATTGTCTGCAAAAAAGCGTAGAAATAACCATGATGATGTATAGTAAGCAAATGTAGACAAATAACCAATCTACATTTCATTTATTCTCTATATAAAAAAGTGATAATTTTTGTTGTTTTCTAATCGTGCTATCGATATATGTATGTGTGTGTAATTGTATTTGTATAATTTCTCATTGGTAGCTCAATCTCTGCTTATTATTTTATCCACGACTGTCGTAACATCAATTACCTCTTTATCAATGGCTGCCATTAGTACCAATGGTGTGGTTAAAGGAGGTAAACATTTTATTTTCTTAAATTTGTTTTGTACATTTCTTACAAAAGCTTGAATATTTAGTATGCTGGATGAAAAAGTGCTTGTATTTGTAGTTTGCATGTGCAGGCTTATCATAATATATGTATGTAGCTTAAGCTTGACATGTGCACTACACACCTACTATTCAAGACCATTCTGTGAACATTGTGAGTTTAGTTTTCAAGAACGCTAGACGTTTTCATTTTACGTACGCCATTTATTTATTGATATTGGAATTGTATTTATCTCATGTTCTTGTTTGCATGGGGTTTCTAATTTTAATTATGAAGCGAAGGTCACAAAGTCGCATAGTCCCACTCATTGTTGTTTCATGCAAAGGATAATAGTTGGAGAGATTGTGAAAGCAATTCAAATATTTGATTGATTGTAGTAGAATTTTTATATTTAGGTACTAGATTTTTTTGATATTATTCGGAAGTATGAATGAAGTATAATCCTTGACTTCCTGGACTGCCTTGACCACTAAACAAATAGAAAGAAATGACTGGTGGTATTAACAATCGCAAGATGCTAATGTAGATAACATTTTTGTACTTGTACCAAGATAAAATCTACATTATTGGGCTTTTAGTGGTATGATAAAGTATCTTCGTGAGACACGTTATAATTTGAAGTCCAAAAATCCAGAGCAATGATTTGGTTTAAATGCATTTTATTTCAGGAAACTTTCGTATCAATAATGTGGTCTCATTCATTCTCATTTGGCTATGCATTTTGTGCAGGACACATTTAAATTTACATTTAGTTAGACTCGATATGATATGCACGTTTTAAACCAATCAATGTGAAAGAAGCAGTTCGTTATTATGGATATTCGATACAGACAGACTGCTTTCTCCGAATGTTCATTAATACTCGTACTGTTAATTATCCCATACAAATTCAGTTTTAAGTGCTAGGAGAACTGTAATTGGTATCATTAAATATAAAATAGCATATTGTCAGAATTAAAATCATAGAACTCAAATGCCTATCTTCATACAACTGACAAGTCTTTCATAGTATTTGTGAACAAGCAGAATTTCGCTGAAAAACATTCCACAAGCTTAAATAATTGTATTTCTTTCATGGATTAACAACAAATACTCGTACGCTGAAGTGTAACATGACTCAATGTACAAATACAATTGAACGCGTTGAAAGCCGATATTTGAAACGACAGCTTCGCTTGAAAGCTTCAGTTGATAGCATTGTCTAACAATACTAATTCTCTATATCACGCTTACTCACACATTTCCTACTTTTTATGGTTGAACTGTCATATGAAATACATATTAGTAAAAGTATTGGATAGCGTGTGCTTTTCTATTACCAACCGTATATTCCTAAGAGCATTAATCCACTGCTTCGCTCTGCTCTCTGTCTCGTCCGACTCTGTCGTGGCTGTATATTTGTCGTGTTTTTACGAGGCCAGTCTTATTAATTACTTCACTGTGTAGCGCTTATATTTCTGTTATCGCATAATTGCATAATATGTTTTGTCTCTATATATGGAATAATTAGTAAAGTAAGCTTGTCTGTCTCGCGAATGCATTTCTAATGTGACGTACGATTTCAGGCAATGCATTGTGAAAGGTGTGTCACTTTTTAAAACAAACTTACTGTGCCAACTAATATAAATAACTGAATTTGATTCCATACTGCATATAATATATTTATTCATTTCCTGACGTTGTTTGAAAAACTTTCGCATGAATTCTGTGAGATGCAAAAAAGCACGTTAAACCTTTCCTTTGCATGGCTTCACTGTTTTGTTTTCCCCATGCAAATGATGAATGTAATGTCACGTCAAACAATACCTGGCCTGAAAGCCAAGAGCATAATATTTAATATTTCAAAGGTCAAATCCATATCGTTAATGTGCTATATTTGTATATACTCGAATGTTTTAGGCGGGACCTACTATATGATAAGCCGCTCACTGTACGTTCACATATTCTTTACATATATTATATATTTATACTTTATATAAAGAATAATATAAAGATATCTGTGTTGTCCTTTGACCTTAGCGGCCCTGAAACGGGAGGGTCAATTGGTATAATTTTTGCGGTAGCAAATGCCGTGGCTGTGGCCATGTACACTGTTGGCTTTGCAGAATCCCTGGTTGACCTTTTAAAAAGTCAGGATTTGAAAATTGTGGACGACCCTACGAATAGCGTGAGAATCATTGGTTCAGGCGCTATCGTGCTTCTCACTTGCATTGTGGTCATCGGGATGGAATGGGAAGCTAAGGTATTTGTATTAAAATAGATTTATGATAATTCTGGATTTGTTAGAGACAAGTTGTAATTAAATGAGTGAGTATTTACTGTTTTTTATAGGCACAAGTGGGCTTATTAGTAATTCTTGTGGCAGCCATGATAGATTTTGTAATTGGAAGTTTTATTGGGCCAATGGACGATGAAGAGTATGCAAAGGGGTTCGTTGGGTTTAATGGTACATGCTGTCTGCTAAAAATGTTAACCTTATTGTGTGTGATGTTGTGAGAGCTGAATGAATTCTCTTGTGTGTGATATGTTTAGGTAGCCTATTTCTTGAGAATTTAATGCCAGCTTACAGTAACGCTTCCAGGGAGGGACCACAGACTTTCTTCTCAGTTTTCTCCATTTTCTTTCCTGCCGCAACTGGAATTCTTGCCGGAGCGAACATATCTGGAGATTTGGCTGTAAGCATTTTATGTCATAAATTCCTTTGGTACCAACACAGTACGATATTGACATGGAGGGCGCACACAAAGTATCAACATACTTTCAAGATACTGATTTAGTTATTTTCTGTTACCCAAAAGTATTTATTTGCCAACTCGGCTAGGTTTTTGGGAAAAGGAATTCCAACCAGTACATTCTTTTGCATTTTCCAACACCTGAACAAATATGAACCGTAAAGTGGAGCATTTGGTTATTGTACAAAGCAATTACTTGACCCACTGCTTCGAATTGAGTGCGACCATATTCGATGTCTATTCGATAGTTTATCATGCTTATTATTGTACACTGCTTTTAGGATCCCCAAGACGCTATTCCAAAAGGAACGTTGTTGGCCATCCTGATAACAACTCTATCTTATTTGGCATTTGCACTTATTGCTGGGTCTTGTGTCTTGCGGGAAGCTACTGGAAATTTTACAATGAGTGAATCGCTTCTCCTGAATGGCTCCTTGGCGGAAAGACGTGAATATCTTGATCAGACAATCAGAGATTGCCCTCCTTTTACTACCATGGAGGAATTTGAATTGCATGGATGCCAGTGGGGTCTACTGAACAGTTTTCAGGTACGTTTCACGTGTGCATTGTATTCACTGCACTGACGCATTTGTTAAAGATTCAGTGTCTGCATTCATTTACTAGAAGCTTTGTTATCGTTTCCTTTTAAAACAATTACAGGTCATGGAGCTTGTCTCAGCCTGGGGTATTTATTTAAAACCTTTACTGTTCTAATGCTTCTTGTTTATATTGTTAATATTATTACACTGGATAATGTATGTAAAAGGTCCGTTGATCTACGCTGGATGCTTTGCCGCTACTTTGTCAAGTGCTTTAGCGTCTTTGGTGTCAGCGCCAAAGGTTTTTCAGGCACTCTGTAACGACAAACTCTACCCTTATCTGGAGTTTTTTGGGAAAGGTTACGGGAAAAACAATGAGCCCGTCAGAGGATACGTTCTAACTTTTATCATCGCTCTTGCTTTTATCCTAATAGGTCAGTTCTATATTCATTGCAAGTGATCTTGTATTTTGTAGTTTTAGACTTGTTCAAGACAGAATTGTATCTCATTAGTGGTTTGCCCCAGGTGCAAAATTAGTTTCAATGATTGTTATGGTGTGCTCTGCATAAAACTTAAATTTTTGTATAAAAAAGTGATCTTGTTTTGTTTGCAGCCGAGTTAAACGCCATTGCGCCGCTAATCTCGAACTTTTTCCTTGCTGCATATGCATTGGTAAATTTTAGCACGTTCCACGCTTCCCTGGCGAAACCGGTTGGATGGAGACCTACATTCACGGTAATATTTCACATTTTCTTCAAATATTTATTTTTTATACTGGGGTATTTCTGCATTGTTACATAATTTAACGTAGCATTTGCACCAAAATAAATCCTTGAATTAATTTTTTTCACAGTACTACAATATGTGGTTGAGTCTGGCGGGTGGTGTGCTCTGTGTCGCAGTCATGTTTTTAATAAGGCAATGACCACAATTATTATTGTTTCTTCGTTGTTTTTATTATGTCGAATTGTATGAGAAAACATGTAATATGCATTTGGCTTTCATGCATTTTCCTTAATTTCTTATCAGCTGGGGGACTGCCCTGTTAACCATTGCGGTCTTAGTATTCCTGTATATGGTGGTAGTATATCGAAAACCTGGTAAGCTTTACATTTAGTTTGCTATCAATCTTTTTTCCTTGTATGCATTTGTGGATCGATTAGACAAATATCATACATCTGCTTTTGTCTCCAGTAAAAGAAAATGAAACCCCGCAAAATCGTTAATGAAAGGTTTACGCTTTTAAATAATGTTCATCATTAAAATCCCTCTCACTCCATTACGATTATTTGCAATGGGCAACGTAGTAAATCACTAAATTATACAAATATTTGTTTGAAGGTGAATTTTCACACAGAACAAATGATCTAAAATCTGCTAGTAT
Organism: Plutomurus gul; assembly: GCA_019776185.1. Classification (NCBI taxonomy): domain Eukaryota; kingdom Metazoa; phylum Arthropoda; class Collembola; order Entomobryomorpha; family Tomoceridae; genus Plutomurus; species Plutomurus gul. The sequence goes on along the minus strand of JABASC010002470.1, from coordinate 5,143 downwards.
CTTTTAATACTACCTCAGATAGAATTATCCCCCACCTCAGCCGCTAGGGCCTACCGGGGGCTTCTATTGAGTAGTTGGAATCTTACTCGGAATTTTTAGCCTGAGATTGCGTAGAGTACGAACGAAATTGTGTTACACGTGATTGCAAATTGGATATTGTTTGAATTAAACAGATGTAAATTGGGGCTCGTCAACTCAGGCTCAAACGTATAAGAACGCCCTCGTTTCCGTGCAGCAGTTGAATAATGTAGACGAACATGTGAAGAACTACCGACCTCAGATTTTGGTTCTCTCTGGACTTCCAAGCGTGCGACCACCACTCGTCGATTTTGCTTATTTGATTACCAAAAGTTTGTCTCTTATGGTTTGTGGACAAATCGTAAAGGTAAGACGTCAAAGTCAAGTTCAACCGCAGACACCGACATCATGAAACTTTTTTTTATTGTCTTTCAGCGATTAAATTTTTCTCATGAAAATCACACAAGAAAGAGCATGGATATAGGATTTAGTTGATAGTTTCAATTGCAGGAAAATCTATTTGTTCGTTTACAAACTCAATGTGATGCTTCTTTATTTCCACATTTCCTTTTGGGAATTGTGACATAAAGTGTATATTCAAACATACCACGTATTTAAGACCTTTTATTTTTCTGAAATGAATCGTTTTGCTAAGGCGAGTGAGTTATGTAAACGCTGTGGACGACTTGTGAGGTCTAACCCATGTGAATTCGTGCATCCTTTCCTTTATGCAACAAAAGTAATATGTATAATACCATTGAATGCATCCACGTTATAAGTTTTATGTCCGAATTTGTGTGGCACGCATTTCGTCTTTTCATAGCTTGCATATAAATACCTTAGGCAAGAATGAAAGAATACATCAGAGAAGTGCAAATTATTGATTAGTCATATAATAGAATCAATACATAAAGACATTGTCAGTGTGCAAGATTGCATTAGAGCCCATTTGCGGACGGTTCTCGGAAAGTAGGAATCTAAAAGTAGAATCTAACCATATAGCCTTTTCTTTGCGTGCTGAAAACATGCAGTCCAGAGTCCAGTCATCATAAGATAGACAATGACAATTATTATTTGCCAGCCCATCCGTTTACGTACGTTTCTTTGTGTACTTGCACATACATATGTACTGATGCTTTCTCTCTGCTTTCAGGGTAACATGAATAACCGAGTAAGGACAGCATTGACCCAAAAAGGCCAAAATTGGTTTAGAACTCAGAAAATCAAAGCCTTCTTTTGTGCAGTGGACGATATGGATTTTGAACAAGGAACTAACGCTTTGTTACAAGCCTACGGGGTAAAATAAATCATTTTATTTTTTCGCTTTAATGATTTCGAAGGATTACTTCGTATTACATTTGAATATCTCAGGTGGGGAAACTGCGTCCAAATATTCTGCTGATGGGATACAAGCATGATTGGAATACGTGCACTCGAGATGATCTGCGTCAATATTTCAACGTCATTCAGTATGTGCTACATACCTAGATTCGTAATGCAATTGTAATGCCTTAATAACATGAGGAATTATTTATCAATGTGTTCGAGTTTTTTCTGTTATTAATAGCAAAGCGCTGGACATGCATGTTGCTGTATGTCTCTTGAGAGTTGATAACGGACTTGACTTTAGCAAAAAAATTACCTTTGATGACGAACAAAACTTATCTCCTAATCATATGGCAGACTCAAGTAAAAGCAAAAGTTCTTCAAATGATTCCTTGCCAAGAAATCAGTCTTTCTCACAAATATCCCATGGTATGTCAAATAAAAGCGCACTACAATACAAATAATATATAAGTATATGTGTTTTTAAAACTAATAGTTTGACAAACTGAGCATTAGCATGCGAAATGCTTTGGTTTGCAAATATTTTTAACTGTGAAGATGCTAATGAGTTCAAACCTTAAGTCTTTGAATGTTGAAATCGGTTTCTTAATGACAGTCTCCAACCCTTGGTACTCTCAGATATATGTAACGTTAATTTTGTGATTGGAAACATTTTTCTCTTTTCTGTGCGCATTGCCACCGGGTCTCAGAACTGGGAAAATATCTTAGTTTAGGCTTGTGGAATTTGGTCAATGGTGAGTTTTATCTCCTGGAAATGTTTTTTGTGAATGTGCTCAAATGTTCCTATTAATTCACTCATCCTATTTGCAGTTTCCTATTGTTTGCAAAAGACACTTTACTCTTTATTATGTATGTACATTTGCATTTTAGTACAAGGCTGATTTTAGTTTGGAGGCAAATTTACTTCTATCTGAGAGTGTAATTTGCCTTTGCGTATGAGTGTATGATACAAATCAGTACACGTTTGTCAACACTTCATAAGTACTCTTTGGTATGGATATGTGTTCACTATACTATGAGTTCACTTATCGCTTGATTTAAATTACTTTCAGCATTGATGTTCGGTTGTTTTAAAGTTGGTATGTGGTAACGTTTTCTATTATAGTCCGTTGATTTTATTGCTACATTTAAAAAATGTGATTGTAGATTTTGATGTGAAAAACTTTAATTGGCGTCAATGTAAAATTTGAGATTCTGCTATAAACACAAAATAATATCTATTTCATGACCAAAAGTGTAGTGTATGTGTCGAGAAACTCAAATTTTATATCCAGTATCAAATGCTAATGCTATTTTTCATTTTTTCTTTAATTCTTAGCAAGCAGTGGCGATTTGTCTCCTACAACTGACGACAAACCTGGAGTGAAGTTGGACAGTACGAAAAGGTCGTCTTCACCCAAAAAAGCATCTGCAGTTATTTACAAGTAATTCTTTGTGGGGATCCACAAATTTGTTCGTACACAATTTAATGTTGTTGGCTTATTTATTGTGATGTGTGTATTATGTCATTGCAGGAATATTGACGGCGGCGATGTTTCAAAAGATGTGATGGATGATTTGATGAGATTCCAGCGGAAGTACAAGCATGGCACTATCGATGTTTGGTGGCTGTATGACGACGGTGGTCTTACCTTGCTTCTTCCATATATCATAAATACAAGAGCTAATTGGGCTTCCTGCAAGCTACGAGTTTTTGCTTTAGCTAATAAAAAAGACGAATTCGACGCTGAACAACGCAGGTTAGTGCTTAGTGATACACACTTCTCAATAAAAGGCCAATTTTTTATTCACCTCGTTAAAGCTCATTGAATTATTGTCTCTGATAGTATGGCAGGCTTACTGGCAAAATTTAGGATCGATTATTCGGATCTTAAGGTTATTCCCGATATAAATAAGCGACCAATGGAAACAACAAGAAATTTCTTTGAAAAACAAATAGCTGATTTCAGGAGAGATAAAGATGATTATGAAGACGACGATGGTTTGTACAAGAATAAAGTGGCTTGTAATGCAATTACATATATTTTTATTGGTGTATTTCTTTACAATTTGCTGAAACGTTTCCAGAAGTGACAATAAGTGATACTGAACTTATGACCCTAAAGGATAAAACAAACCGTCACATGAGATTGCGTGAATTGCTGTTGGAAAATTCCAAGAACTCTACAATGGTTGTTATGTAAGTACTCGGGCGATTTTTCCCTTTATTTTTAGAATATCTCTGGAAGCTAAGAAATAAATTGGTTGTGTGAAGTATTAAATGATTATATAATATATAACGTGTATAATTTCAATTTTGTTTGTAACTTGCAGGACGCTTCCAATGCCCAGAAAAGGAGTTGTTTCTGCGCCGTTGTACATGTCTTGGTTAGAGCTTCTTACAAAAGACATGCCCCCATTTCTCCTTGTCAGAGGAAACCAGACATCTGTTTTGACATTTTATTCTTAAAAGAAACAAATTCTACAAACAGATAAACTGTGTAACTTTTAAATGGTAATTAATTTTGATCTGAATATAAGTTCTTGAAGTAGAAAAAATATTTGTTAGTAAGTAATAATCAGTACAATTCGTATCCGTTTAGAAATGTTTTTCGATCTGATTGTATATAGTTTGTGTTTTACCAAGAGGTCGAATTTTGACCTGTACAATTAATTATTTTCTGTGCCCTCCACTTCCGGTGAACTCTGTAAGATGTACTTAATCTATAATATTAACCTTATTTGTAAATATGTCTTTGTATGTAGATTTTGATCGGTTAGTTTCTTTAGAAAAGTGTTACTTTTAGTGATGCTTATTTTTGAACTACTTAGTAAAGGTCTCTTGGGTAAATCATTGAAACGTTGTTTCTTACATATGAATGAATTAAATCTTTGTATTACCTGATTCGGGAATTAATGCAATTTACTAACAATAAGTTACAAATATTTACATAACTCTACTTTTTTTATTGTACACTGTACAATTGACATTCAACAGTATTATAGAAACTGGAGTCAGCACCAACCTAAGAAATCCAATGTAACACAGTTCCTCTAAAAGCGTTCCTTGTATAATTAATTCTGTCACTTAAGCTTTATTGGTTTAATAAACTAAATATCCTTATCTTGCGACAGTTTTAATATTAAAGTATAGATTTTATTATAATATATTTTGGTAGTTTAGTAATTCAGGTGTTTACACAGCACAGTCTGTATATATAGTTGTTATTAAGCTAACTACTTAATTATGAGATTATTCTAGTTGTAATCATTTGAATTGTAAGTAATTTTGGCTGAAATTTATACAATTTGTCAGCTTCCTTCGTACAACGAAATTCGACAAACCTCATTTTTGGTGAGCTTATTTTAAGCGTAATGTAAATTTTCATCATATTATGTGAGATGTAGTTGTGTCAAAAATCTAATGGACTCAGCTGTAGCTCTAAAATTAAATATTTACAATAAAAAAAATATTAACCCTACTTATATTACAAATTACAATTGCTAGTGATTCCTTCAGACCTTAATAATTTATGCACGCTCGATTTACTGTTCACAAATCACTTTTGGCACTATCACATCCATAATTCAATGATTACCAATTATTTGAATCCATATTCAATATATTTTAACCTTCCATTTGTTTGGGTCGCGTCGGGGTGCTGTTTAATGGTAACGTTAAAATTCTTGTAAACATTTACAATTATTCTGTTATTGTGACGTAATGCATGTGGATGGATTTTAGTGCAGCGTGCAATTTTAGATTAATAAATAATTGGTGTTATAGCAGTGCCCCCCC
>JABASC010002469.1:0-17499 GCA_019776185.1 Plutomurus gul | reverse complement strand
GCAGGATTACGCACAATTTCGTAGTCTCGTACTGAAGTACGCGATGTCGTTTTGGAGCGAACCGTTTCAACCAATCAAATTAAAGAACGCTGCTCGTACGTACTTCGTACTTCTACTCTACGAGAGGGCTTCTTTTTAGTAAAGTACGAATGTACGTAATTCTGAAGTACAATGAAATCTACACAGGTTGGGTTTACCCCTAGTATTATATTAGGTAAGTTCACGGCTCGACAATCAGGCGATCCTAAACACCTCAAAATCGGAGAAATGAGAACAACTATCTGGGATAGGATGCGTAGTACGGAAAGGACTAATGGTGAAAAATACGTACTCAAACATTGGGTAAAGACTCCATTGAGGTGAGTACGCAATACCACAACGCATCGTGTATCACACTTGCAGTTACGATACTTTTTAACTGTATTTAATTTTCATAGGATGCTGCAGAAGGAGATGACCCACATTCAATTGAGAGCATATGCCAAGAGAAGATATGTTCGTGATGGTGGCACTGAATGGTTTTATCTTGAACTTGACGAGGCCAAATTCAAGTCTAAGATTTCAAGCATTGCAATGAGCCAAGTGTTGTACTAAAGAAGTGAAATTAATTAATTTTGTTTTTATAATGTAAGATGCAAGTAGGGAACAATAATGCATTTAACTATTTTAAACACTTTTACTTACCTGTTTCGAATTACTGACAAAAGTAACAAAAGCAATCGAAACGTACATAAATATGATTCTTAAAACCATGCTCATGTATAACAACAACGTACTGCTTCAGTTTATCCTAAATAATAACAAATCTAATTTTCAAAAATGCAATCCTAATCGGTCGTACTACTTTGGACAGACAAGCATAATGTTTTCAACTGAACTTTCTCCGCATGACAGAAGCAGTGTTCGCCTGGACGGACACCGTCCGTCCAAAAATATCAAATTGGGTGCACTCACTCTTTAATTTGGGTGAGAACAGTGAGCAGGTTTCATATAATATGATGATACATACTGATACATACTGTAATGCAAGTTAACGAAGATAACAGCAGTGAATTCTTTTTATATTTGCCCTGAATCATCTCAAAACGTAGAGGTTACTCCTAGAAAGGACTGCAGACTAGTTTATACATTTCGAACAACGAATAGAGATGTTTCAACCTGCGTTTGTATGGTTTTTTTATATTTGGACACTTTTGTACAGTGGCCGTCTAAAATGCCTTTTGGACGTCCAAGGGCGACCGCATGTCAGAAGAAAGAATCCAGTGTACAGAGTAGTTATTTGTCCTCCATTTGTGCAAGTGAGCAATTATAATTCCATGCTTTTTAGGTGGATCACACAGTAGGGAACCCTTATAACTAATTGGCCATTAAAAATTGTTAATTTTATAAGGTAAACAAGAGGATAATAACCTGTATTCTCGCCTCATTGAGGCGCGTATTTTTGGCCAGTTCTTCTCTGCAGTAGATATCAGGATAGTGCTACGAATAAAATTGATCATTAAATAATTATTACTTATTTTTTGGCTCAAATTGTCAAAAAATTAGATATATAAAACGATCACAGTTATTTATGTATACATATAATGATAATAATGAATGAATAACCCAAGTCAGAGGGCTAGATGGACGTGTTAGGCTATGGCGGAAGACATGAAGCCCTTTAAATGAAGAATTTGTACCCAACGGTGAAGCAGGGAGGTGGAAGCGGCATCACATGGGGTGGTTCTAGCTCTGAAATTCCAGCAAAAACTGAATTTGTTGAAAATACCATAACCCACCATGTTTACCACGATCTTTTTGACAGGAATGTCAAAAGGTCGGCGGAAAAACTTGGTTTGGGGAGACCTTTTACCTTCCAGGAAGCTAACGACCCACTACATACTCCCAAGTCGACATGGGCTTATTTAAAAACAACAGGATAAATGTGGCCGACTGGCCTGCCTAAAGTGACGATTTGCACCTTAGAGAACACCTTAGGGACCACAGTGAAAGAAATATCCGGAAAACCCCCATTCCAAGCAAATCCGTGCTGATACAGCGGATTGCAGAAGCTTTGGAATGGTACTCTCCCGGAAGTCACCCCAAATCTTGTCACTCTATGAAAAAGGGCTGCCACGCTGGCATTGAGACGAAAATATGTCATGCTACATATTATGTATTGACAAGTGTGACCTTGTTTCAAAAATAAGGTCACAAATAGTGAAAAACTAAAAAATGCATTCAATTCTTCCCACCTAATTTCGGATGTTTTGCGTAATTGTTAATATTTTTCGTAATTAATTAGTATTACATGTTTTGTGTAATACACTATTTTGAAGCTGACAAAATTCTCTACAAGATGGAAAAAAATATCATTTGATTTCATGCAGTAGTTTTGGAGATATCCCAGCAAGAATACATTCATGCTGCCGATGCATTCAATTTTTCTCCCTAGTGTAAAGTATCAACTATTGTGATTGTGACGTATACATTTTCTTTCAATCTGAGAGCGATCTCGTACTGTTTCCCCTATGTAAATATCATCATTGTTGCGACAAGGATTTTATAAATGCCACTGTCGATTCTCTTGGATTTATCTTTATGATTGGACAAGAGAGTACGTAGTTTTTGGCTAGTCACAAATCCAAACTTCAGCCTATAAAATAGTTCGTTTATTACGCTCAGCATTATTGGGCATGAAGTTTGGATTTTATAATATGTTATGTAGAAAATAACTGTGATCGTTTTTTAAAAGTACAATTGTATTATGTCCTGAAGAATGCGGAAGATATTCGTCGAAATATTAACTACTATTGTAAACAAAATTATTATTACTAAAATGATTGCCTCGAGAAACATAAGCAACAATTATTTAACCAACAAAACCAATGTAGAAATAATCTCCATAATACTTTTAATTTAATCATTCTTCACAATGACCAATATCTCCGTTGCAAAATTCAGTGATTATACGTCCGCTATTTGGTTGCATTTAGATATTAGAACTTACCGATTTGGAAAATGCGGCTTCAAGTTCGGCCAATTGCTCCTAGATAGTTAAAAAAAATATTTAGTCGTCACTGGAAAACAGTTATATGCTTTGAATGGAGAAAGTTAGAATGTAGGAACAACAGTTGGCAAATAATTAATTCAAGATGTTCAAATTAACAAATGAAAGAGTGCGGATAAAAATCTCTGTATAAACAAATGTCTTTACTTGAGTGAATGTTGTACGATGTCGTCGACGAGCGGGGGTGGGGCATGTGGACGATGTCGGTGTGTGGCTGTGATTATTTCCGGTACTCATTAACCCACCGGAAGACGCGTTCTCCGGCTTTAATTTTTTGAAAGCACCTTCTTGGCCTACAGATTGGCAGAATATTTTAAATTAACATTTCAGCAAAGCATATGTATACAACACCAAAGCCACAAAAAATACTGTTGCATAGTTGCGTATAATAATTTATACTTTGTACAAAATGGCATATAAAAGTGAAAGAGTAGGTTATCGTAATTAAATTGTATTTGTTTAAAATAAAATTTCGAGGATGATCATTTGTTTAAATTCATTTGGTTGATATGCACTGTTCGCTTCATTATGAATGTATTATATGTACGTACGGTAGCACAGTTGTAAAGCTAGTAAATCGTGTCAAATGAATTACATGTAAGTAGGTAGACAGTAGACATTATACAACACATTAAATACATTTAGCACGGTTTCTAATTTACAGTGTTATTAGTAATTCTGGCTTAACACGGGTATGCGTATTACATAAGCACATCCAAAGGCGACCAAGGCACACAACAGATTCGGTAAAAGCCATGTTGTACAAAATCTCTTATTACCCTATGAAGTCTGTTCGATGATCGCAGTGTGTTACACAATAGAAATGCTCAGTGACAAACGACAAAAGCCAACAATCCGCCTTTGTCGTTCGTCTGTATTCAAGTGGATACTTACAGATTTAAAATGAAAAGTCCCTCATAGAACACACTGTACGAGTGGCAAAGTTCGCACTTGAAACTAGTTTTAAGCCTGTACACCTCATTCTCTCCAAGGATAATCCTTCATGGATTCATTGAAATAACTTCCTTCATTCTCCAATAGCAATCACATGTAGAACCTGCTGTTTAAAACCTGAATTGAAAGTGAATCTGCTGCTCTCGTACTTGTCCATGTGCCATGACCCAAAAAACTTATTTGCATCATTTCTGCAGAGAGCCAATTGACTTTTAATTCATTTTCCCCATGCATTCACACTCATCCAGAGTCAATTCCCCTCGTTGACGCACGCCAAGTTTTAAACTACTGTCACTGCATACTGATACTTGGGCATTTTGAATATTTCTATCGCAGAAGCATGTGTGCCAGCCCCATAGCCACACAGCTAAACTCCACTACTACTTACAGAAAGGATGTTGTTAGTGTGACACACTTACCGGCATGTTCTGAGAGTGACCGTGACAATGCAGGAGCAGCCCCAACCGCCGCAGAAATAGCCGCCTCCGTTGAGTGGAGACTGTACAATGAGGCAAAATCTTCACACTTGACGACTCCGCTCGAAGACCGTTTAATGTCGATCCGATCGTCGTTTAAGCTGGATCGATTCTCTTCCATCATTTTGTTAGCATAAGTTGATTGACTCAACATTTCTTATTATGGACCAGAGTCTTATGCTCCGACCAACCAATTCTATTTATGCAAAAGTCCTCTCCTTCCTCAACCTTTACTATTTTCCAATTGATTCGCACAATAGACAGAGATGTAATTTCTTCAAGCAAAAGCTTCTTTCACCACAGTTGGCCTTACCAGTAGAATGTATTGTATAGGAAAGGAGTGAGCGAGAGAGAGAGAGAGAGAGAAGAGAGAGAAAGTAGAATCTCTAATTCCGTTTTCCCCGATGAATATTTTCTCACTTCAGTATTAATACTATTCTGTTGGTTGGTGGATTGAGCCGTTCTTCTTCTTGTGTATCCTTAAATGTAAAGTTCTTTCTAAACTGAACTCAAGTGAAGTCAGTCCTCATTCACATTCAGAATGAATGAATTCAGTTGTATGCACTTACACGAACAAAGTTCCTCTCCTGCTCTTCTTCTCCAGCAAACTAATATGAAATATGTATAGGAAATATAGTCACTAACTTCTGAATATAGAATATTGTATTATCACTGTGTTGCTGCTACTTTCTCTTTTTATGGCTCCTATTTTCTGAACTACTTGTATCTGAACTTCTTCTTCTGCTTAGAAAGTACATACGTTGTAAGAAGGCAGTATGAAGCAATAGGAGTCTATAGATTTTCAGACACCAAGAGGATGATCCGTGTGAATGTATACAGAGTAGTTGAATATATTAGTGTCTTTTTGTATGTATGTATCTTTAGTTAGTAGAATGATTGTCTGTTCTTTCTGTCTGTCTTTTCGTCCTTGCAAATTGAATTGCCTAAGTGAGTGAATGAAGCTAAGTTAATCAGTGAATGTAATTAGTGGGATTTTTTAAGCGGGTGTTACCATTATGTGCTCTGCTGACTTGACGTTCGGTTCCTATAAGCTTCTTCTTGTAGTAGCTGCAGACGAGTAGCACTGTTCATTGTTCTCCCACTAACTCAATCTAACCAGAGTAAGTACACACAGAGACAAGATCCTTTACATACTCTCCCCGATGTATGAATGGTTTCTTCTACAGGAAAAATAGATGATGCGTGACACTCAAGTGAATTCTTGGCAAGAAACAAAGACCTGGGTTAAGGTTAGCTACTAAATGTTAAGTTTCAATAGTGAACCATTCCGCCTCTGGAGAAAAGGAGTAATGTGTATGTGTGTGTGTGTGTATTATGTGTTGTATAGGTAGAGTGATAAAGGAGTAATGTGTATGTATGTGTGTGTATTATGTGTTGTATAGGTAGAGTGATAGTAAGTAGTGGGTAAGGATGAAGGTGGTATGAAAAGGAGTGAGGACAGTGGAAGTAGTTAGTCGACGGAGTTGTTGATGGGTCTATTTGGAGAGGTGCTTTCCTTTCCTTTCCTCCTTCCTCTGTGCACACACACAATGCAATACAATACAGATATAATGTATAAACAGGTTAAAGTTGGGAAAACTCAATTAGGCTCTCGTCAATGCCGAATCACTTTATCCGTCCAAATAAAATTAGTCAACTTGATTATATTTATTTTGCTCATTTATGTGAGATGCATGTGCAGAAGAGCGGCAGAAGGAGTCAAAATGAACGCGATTCAACAGCTTGCATTAAAACAGACACGACTTTCAATATTTATGTCAGTTTCCTTCAGTCGCCTCTCTTCTAACGACAGGTCACTTACTTGCAAACCGAAACTGTGTTCAATTGACACTGTGTGTTGTTGACGGTGGTGGTGACGGTGCAGATGGCTGGCTGATGGAAATTCAATAAGCGTCCACTCAACTCACCAAATCACATTTACATAGAAAAAAGTCTCTCTCTACTGCTTGCTATACAATATACATAGATAGAGGTACTTACTTTTATTGTTAGTGTGTGCACCGAGAGTCCACACAGTCAAAAAGTGTGTGGTTGGTTGGTTGGTGAGTGTTAGATGATGTGGTGACCGCAGATCAGATCATATGGAAAGAAAGAAGACGATTTGATTTCTTATGAGACTCCAAGAAAAGAAGACTGTTGATCTTCTGTAATGTGAATTGTAAGTAAGAGTGAGTTAGTCAGTTCGGTGGTGGTGGTGGTGGTGGTGAGTGTGTGGATTATTGCACTGATTTGATTTAGTTTTTGCTATTTTAAAAAGAATCTGTTTCCCCTGGTGTGTCGAATATAGACGTGGAGTCTTGGGAGACAAGACAAGTCCGTGTGGGCAAAGGCTCTCTTGCAGACGTAGAAGTTCAGGAACACTTTAAGATTATATTAGGCAAAGAAGTGTGTCTGTGGTGAATGAGGAGAAAATAAACGTGGTTCTTCTGTTCTGTTCAATTGAATGAGTGAGTGCGTTAAGAAGAGAGTTCCTCTGTCGTTTGGTATTCATGAGCTGTGATTTATGTTAACCAATTTGTAACACCTATTCAATCAAAGTCCGACCGAGTGTGTGAAATTTTTTTGCTCGTGACAAGCAATAACGAAACGAAAGGTGACTAATGAAGTTAGGCTGCAGATACAGTTTTATAAGGGAGATTTTCGTTGGGCGCACTGGGAGATCCCTTTTTCGGGAATTGTGTTACCCTCACTTCTCTGAGTCTGACAGTCACACACAGACACACAGTAGTACTTCAAAGTTGTAAACTTGTAAAGCTCTATCTCTCTGTCTCCTACTACTATCTGTCTTCAGTGTACTAACGCTCTCTCCTCGCCTTCATACAAACACAGTGCATCACAGACGGTCGTCCTCTCTCCCACCAGTAAACCCGGATAGACAGATACTCTGTTCGTAGTTCGGTTGGCTGTAGTGTCGACTCGGTCGTTCGTGCATTCCCTATCTCTTCTTTTCTCCGTGGATTTTCTTCAATTCAGTCAGTCAGTTGCCTCGATAGAATGTAGCAATGTTCTTCTCATGCACAGTATATAGTAAATATGTTGTAATAGTGGTATGTAGTCGTGTGGACACGAGGAGTACTCCGTACTCGGCAACTTCGACCAGTTTAAGTGCCTACCACTATTTTTCTAGAACAGGCCTTCTTCCTCCTCCAGTGCATTGTATTCCTATTGCATTGTGTTGTGTTGTAGCAGTGGTAGTGAGTGAGTGGTGGCGGAGGAGGATATGTTGTGCTGGTAATGTAGCAGATAGGCAAAAGTAAAAGCAAAGGTAGCTTACCAACTTACAAAGCACATACATAAAAGTAAAACTCGTTGATTCTATCACTGTTGTCTTGTCTCTTCCTATGTTCTGATGATGTTACATGAGCAGCAGCAGATAGAAGTGGATGGAAAGTTGACTCTCGACTAGTAGAGTCAGAGAGGAGGATATATTGTCAGTAGCACCTCTCATACAGATATTTCTACTATCTGTCCGCTATACTAACACAGGGTGAGAGATAGAGAGATACATAGAGAGAGAGAGAGAGAGAGCGAGTGAGAGATTCACATGTATCTCGTATGTGGTAAGAGCCAACCTGGAACCTGACCTGCCCAGCCTCGTTCCCGTCTTCCGATCTATGGACCAATCCGGGTAGGCCGCCCCTCGCCGGTCTCCCTGACAATCTTTAGCTGCCTTACCCGCATTGGTTCGGCCTCCTACCCGATTTCTCCCTCTCTTTTCTACTACCACTATGTATATGCTCTCCGACAAAAGTGTGGCAAGCCTAACCAGACGCAGTCAGGTCAGTCTATAGCTAAATAAGCACACCATACCACACAATCTTCATATACAAGTCTCGTCTCCTTTGCTTTCGCTTTTCTGAATCTTCTCACTCTCTCACTCCTCTCTCTCTCTCGTACTCCCTATTTCTACTTTGTTAGTGGTTGCTGTACTTTCCTTATGATGTGACTTCTCCGTTATAGAGGAAATGCTCTGAAATATTCCACTGCCAATACAGATACTTTACTTTGGACAAACGCCTGCGTTCTTTCATTCTCCATTCCATTCTTCCATCATCAAACCATCAGCCACATCATCATCTTCGTCGCCAAGTGAAGCCAGATGAACGCTGTTCGTAACACAAATGGAAACTACGATTCTTTTATGACAACACAGAATCACTTTTCACTTTTCCAAAGAAATATACCATAGAAAACAGCTAGTAGTTGTACTTATTGTCCGTTTGCTTCGCCAAGCTCGTTAGCCTCCGATGTCTATATGTTATCGTATATTCTTAGAATTTAAAAGGAAACTCTTTTACACATCCTCCTCTAATAAGTAAGCGTATAAATGTGATTCAAATTCAGTTCGTTCGAATACAATTAGTGGGGGCATTTTTAAATAAAATATTTTACACTGGCTTTTACAGTTGTTTTCAATACTAAGTTGAGCGTATTCGTTTAAACATGCTATTTAATATGCGTAATGCAATTTGTCGATTTTAATGCTGAGAACTATAATTTGCGGCAGTTCATTTGGAACGATAAAATATTTGATTAGAGATTTCCTTCACCTCCCGCAACCGAAAGGAGATAAATATAAGTGAAAATGAATATATGTACTAGCTAGAAAAATTAGATGCAAATTCAACGAAGGAAACCTTTTGATTCCTGCAACAATAAACTTCCCCTTTGAATCTCAATTGTATACTATCTTTTACTGCAAATGGGCTACCAATTTCCTTCATCATTTTGTTCTGGACTACTAAAGTTTTCCAATTTGCACACGTATTTTTTGTTTAACCATTGTTAACCTCTAATAAATAGTAGTGTAGGGAGATATAAGTGCAACGAGAGCTTTTGCATCTCTATCTTTAAAAATAGTTTGTTCATTTGACTTGCAAATTGGAATTTATTGTGCGCAGTGTGTCCTTATGGTCGGTATATCTCTGACTGTACATAGGTACATATACTACGCTGCGTGGAATGCACACATCTATTTGCAGCTAATACGACAACAGCTAAAATTAGCAGATTTTATCCTTCAGAGTATGCCAGCACGATAATTCAATTCGCTTTCAATTTTTCTGCTAAATAAGCATGATAAATGACCGTCAGTGTTGGAATACTTCTAAGGAAGAATGCCAATAATTGCAAAAACTTGTTGCTAATTCCTTCAGAAGTGCATTCGAATCCTATTTGGGAATATTAAATAAAATCTTGATCATGAAGTTGATTAAAACAGGCAGCTGAATGTCAGTATTAAATTAAGGGAACACTGTGAGATAACATTTGTACTAAAAGAACTGGATTGGAAATCTACTTTCGCCCCAGTGTGCCCAACACTACTATACCTAAGTAATAGCTTATTACATGTGTATTTCTGTACTACTATATTTTTGTGCAAGTTTATACACTTCCGTGAAACAGGCTAAAAGAAAGTTTGATTAGCATTAATGTGTATTGCACACAATGAAAGTAAAAATGGAATGGTCGCACACGCGTCATTTAATTTCCCAATGTCAACAGTGGTGGTAAATGATTGTAGAAACGTGTGGGGCACGTGTTGACGGCAGCTCACTTGACTCAAAGGTATCAATTAAACGGACTAAATTGTCCTATTCAGGACACGTGTAAGACATGAGACCCCAATTTACACACTCTTTTGTGTACGTATCAAACACAATTCATAAAGAACACGTCCATGTGCACACTATATGTCAACTAATGTAAGTATGTTGCAATTGCGTACCTACTCTCGCACATTTACAACTTTATATACAAAGTCAAACGCAATGTTTTTGTCACTAATAAATAAATAATTCACAAAAAACGTGCAAGTTATTAACACTTTCGGGAATTTACCCAGGTATTTGGAATATCTGTGGACCGAAAATCCACTGAAGGTATCAATTGTAGTAACGTACGACTTTTGTATGAAATACAAATAAACATTCTTATTTAAATCAAGTACAATACAGAGTACTTCTTTTACGAATCGTAGGAATAACTTGTCCCTCTTGAGATCAAGCTTACCTAAACGAATCGGTTCAACATAAATATAGTATTTTGGGGGAACTTCAAAACGTTGTCAAATGTTATTTGTTTTTTATTTCTTCATTATTTTGACGTGAAGTAAGGCAATGGATTTGTTTATAGTTTATAGAAGGAGTGAGGAGACAAAGAAATTAAGGCAAGCCACTTGCAAATGCGAAAGTGTGTGCCGTGTGCCTTCATTCAGAATTATCCGCATTATTTAGTTTAAAAATCTGCATGCACAGTAAGGATTTACTATAAAGCTAGCTACATATTTATGGCAGTTATACTTCCAAGAACATTCGTACCTCAAGGAACGAATTTATTTTCGTCCAAACATTCAGATCACAAATAAATAATTCGAATTTACTGCCTAGATGAATGAAAAACTAGAAATTGAATAGTTTTCATGAATGATCGAATCGAATGAATAGATGATCAATCGCTAACAACAGTTCATAGGATTTATTGATGCATTGGGAGAGCTCCCCATAATAAGTGATCTTTCAGATATCATGTGTTTAAAACAGAGGAATGCATGTAGAATGGCTTGATGGATGCATTCGAGTGGAGATCGCCTGTACTATACCCGTACACTAAATGTACGCTGCACTCGATTATATAAATACATGTGTGGATAGTGGATCTATATTGGTATTTGGTATCGTTGAAGATGAATATAGAAAAGATAAAAGAGGAGTAGGAAGAGAATCTGTGAATTTCCTCCGATTGCAAGTGACAATGGCAAATGCTCTTTGAGCAAGCAAAGAGATGAATTGTGTTTGCCACGGTCCGCCCTACTATACACAGTACAATATAGTCAAGTCAGTCAGGCCAGCCAGTTCAGTTCTGGTCGGAGTCAATTTAGCGTGAAACATGAGTGAATTCGTTGTATGGACAGAGAAAAAAGAAGTAAAATGTGAAGAACTCGACTAGTCTACACAGCAGAGCACATACACACACACACAGATGCATTTTGTTCGCAACTTGACTATCGTTTGGGCACTTTATTGTCCTGTGTGTGTGTGTGTAGAGTCGGCCCTGTTGTAGATACATGAATCTGAAACTCCCCTGATTCCGCATTCTACACTATAAAGGTCTCTGTCTGTTTTGTTCTATTCAATGTTTCCTGCTGTGCTTACTGTATATGATTGAGCAGACAAATTTGCCACTTGCCATGTCACACCTGTCACTGAATACGAATGAATTTGATGCCGTCGAGTCTACACTTTGTACAATGCATTCTCTACACGTTGAGTCTGTCTGTCTGGAATATACTAATGTAGGTAGCTGGTAGCTCTTTAGACATATGTGGTGTGTGCGGTGGTATATATTTATAAAAAAAGTTTGTTCCGATATACAAGACAAATATGCTCATAGCTGCTCTCCTGTGACAAAATTGAGGTCCGTGCTGAAAATAAATATCCCTTGTAAAAGACAGCATCATCATAATAGTGATAACAATGCAGTCTGCAAATTCACTTACAATAATCTTCATCTTTGTTTTGCTGACGCGCTTCAAAAATGTGAAGATACCAGCTTCTCTTACGTAATACGTAAATACACAGTACAATGGGAAGGATTGTAAGTACCCAAATATAAATGTTTATGTATGTAGGTAAAAACATGCGATTTGAAGGACGTTGAAATTTAGGTTGAAATAACATTGTTCCTGTGACAGTGCACATTCAATTTGCTGCTACTTAAAATGCTGTTTACGCATTGGTCGCGTCAGTGAGCAAAGCAATTTTGATTGAGGATTTCTAGCTGGAAGCTGTAATAAAGAGCAATTAGAATTTGTAGCTTTCTTTTGTGATAAAACGGTTCTAGATTTGTGTTGGAGAATTAGTAAAGTGAGAAACGGTTAAAAAGCAATCAACCGAGGATGTTGACAATAAGGTCACACGAATGAACAGAGTTTGGAATTAAACTTTAACTGATATCCTGTCATTTCCAGAATAACACAAATCACTAAGATTAACTGTTTAACCTAAACCGGTAACTCCATTTGGACAGTGATTCACTCTACATTGAACAAATTCGGAGGATTGATGCAACATTTCGTTTTGAATTTTCCATGGGTTTATCAGAGACGATTGGACAAGGTTTGTATGTAAATTCGATGATAGCTAATAAGCCCCAAGGTCTTGCGAAAATTATCGTATCTATTTCATTTCATATTTAGATACATTTAACCGGACGCATTAACTCCGTCCATACTGGAATTGCATGTTTCATATCGACCTATTCAGATTTACAGACTATTATGCTGATCCACCGAATCTATTGCAGGGCGCATATATAAATTTAAACGTAAATGTATTAAATTGTTTTTTTTTGATAATTTGTATGGAGCGTCCTTTTCGGTCACTTTTCCCAGCAATATTCTCTGGTGTGTGTACAGATGGATTCGTATAGTGTGTACAGAGAATTCAATGTTGATATCAAAAATGTACCTTAATTGTCAGCATCTGATTCATAAGGGGAATCACGGTAATTCCGAAATATGCATACATGATTAGATACACTTGCAATTGTGTGGGATATTGATATTCCTTGGAGATCGTGCAGGATGAGTACAGTACAATGTATATTGGAATACTTGTGGGGCTCAATTGGAATGTCATTGACAAGATGAAGACACTGATGGGAATATCCAATCATCGTCAATCATCATTGTTTCCAACACTAAAACAAAATTCTGTAGCCCATGTCTCCTCGTCCTTTTTCACATCAATGCACATCCATTCCACAAAAAATGGTTCATGTATTTATAAAGATTTTTTTACATTCACTACAAATTCTTATTAAATATATTTAACACAAGAAATTACAATACATTTAGTTTACCTACTCTAACACCAACCCTCTCTAAAGGCTAGCTATATAATACTATACTTATAGGTTGGTTTGAAAAGCGACAAGAATAGTAAAGTCCCCAGAAGCCTCTATTAGAATTAATGAAGTGGCAAGTACATATTTATTGATGTGTTGTATTCGGTGTGCAATGTATGGCTTTAATACACAATAGCTGGCAGGTACACCCCACACAATAGACACACAATGGGAATTGCAGTGCATTCTGTTCTATAGAAGTCTACCCTTCTTTCTACTTCACATACACAGGTACACTTTGCCTATAAGTATATATAATAGCTCTGCATAAAGCTTATCGTTGAATTGAGCCTACCAGTATTACATATATCAAAATAAATGCAAACGTAGTGTGCTTACTCTCAACTACATGCACCGTGTGTCTATAAAGGGTACTGAACTGACAGAGTGAAAGTGTACGTACGGTATTATACTAGTGTCCATGGTTGTCAGTGTACCTTGGATGTAGTAGGATGTGCAATGTAATGGAAATTGTAGAGAATGAAACCAGGCGAAAAAGATTGTGCCCTTTAGGGAGCCCTAATAGGCGTCTCACATCACACATGCATTTGTCGACACTCACTTATGTGACACAATACAATCCAGCTACTTTGAGAGTAGAAATAGTCAGTAGTCTTTTTCCATTACTTACAGATCTCCGGATGCACCATCATCTGTAGTTCAGATAACAACAGAAGAGAAAGAGAGAGTGAGAGAGCGGAGAGAGAGTATTTTGGGAGAGAAGAGAAGAGTAGGTATTTCAACTCTATCACAGTCATCGTGTTCGTCATGTCTCCAAGGTATTGTGATTTACATCCTATTTCCTTTCTCTAGGACGACTCTTTTGTGATGTGAACCTGGACTGGATGGATGGATGGCTGAAACATGGAATTTTAAACTTGGATGCATGGATGCTGATGCTTTGTTACTTCTCTTTTGTGATGTGAACCTGGACTGGATGGATGGATGGCTGAAACATGGAATTTTAAACTTGGATGCATGGATGCTGATGCTTTGTTGCTTTCCTTGGTCTGAGTTTGAGCAGCTCTACTGGATTTGCAAAATCTTGCCTTATATTACCTACTGATGTCGTTCTTCACAACCTCTCTCTCACTCTCTCTCTCTACCTACCTAGAATACATTACATATTAGACTTGCTAGATATGAAGAGAAGAAGAGTGTATGGGTCTCTCTCTCTCTCTCTCTCTGCCGGCTTTCTCCATGTATGACGGGTGTAATATGTAATACTATAAGTACATAAGCCCACTTACTAATACAGCAAGTATGATATTGAAAGTATTGAATATTGAATTACATTACATTACGTACTGTGAAACTTGAAAGCATGACATGACACACACAAAGATCTGTTCTTTGTTATGGATATTGATGGAATGACATGGTAGAGTTGATACGGTGTGATTCGCTCTGCAATACCTTAGCCTTACAGTCTCTTATTTCATGGAAGCACTGCTCTAAGAGAAATACTGGTACAAGTTTAGGTGGGTGTGTGGGTGTGTGTGGAGAAAGTGGATCTGGATGATGGAGGGCAAACACGGTCCTTATACCTTCGTAGAGATAAAGTGAAGAGACAAATGTGAGGGTGAGGTGAAAATAGTAGTAAGCATTTCCGAGAAAGAAGAAATTTGTCAGAATTTCAGAATGTATGGAGACAATTTCAGCCATCTGCATGTATTCAGGGATTGAGAGCTGTAAATGTCTATTGTAGTAGCATGTGCCTTTGCACTTTTGACTTCGAATCGAGAATTTGGAATGGGAAAGCCTGTGAAAATTACATTACATGCGTATCTGTATTAAAATTACTTTAGCAAATAACTGATTTACTTAAAGTGAACTTTCATGGAATATTTTAAGTTAAAAGCATACAGTAATGCAGTCAATCCATTGGTCTAATACACTTCGTTCAGCTACCTATATATGATTATGATTATTGAATGAGTGATGTAGCGGTAATACATATCCTGTTGGAGAGGATAATACAAATTTTTATTAGTAAAGATTTTACCCAACTAGACAATAATAAATCAGTGTAAAGGTAAAGAAGAATTTATTTTCTCCACTAATATTCTCAATACTCAAAGATGGCTTACCTACTTTTAAACCTTTCTGTGCTCTGGTTTAATAATAATTACCAATTACACAGAGTTCATACCTTTCACTCTCCTGGACCATTAGCAAACAAAAATTTTATTTTCATTAATTGTACAGCAAATGTTTTTAAGTTTATGAGCAGCTGCTGTATGCACCAAATTAAATATTTATTAACCATTGCCAAAGAAATAAGAAATATATTTCTATGAACAGATCCATTCTTGGTATGAATGAGTAGTTAACCAGAATACTGATTTTTAGATGTTCAAAGCATTATATGTATACTGCAATATCGAGAAGTGAATGACAGACGAGAGACAAGCGGCCAGTGTTTCATCGCAAAAGACTAGAGAGGAGCCCCCATTGAGTCGACCACTTTCACACTTGTTCTACAATAGGATTACCATTCATAAGTGCGTTGGAAAGTGGGCTCCCTGCCCATAGGGTGGTTGCTTTGTACTTTTCCTAATTTATGTACACCCCCTCCGAAAATACAGACTGGAATATGGATGGAATACTGACAAGACAACGCCACATTGATGCAGACCACTTTCATCTATATACTTCAATGGATTCACAATGTGAGAGATTCTACCCTCCTTTATCTGACTTGTATATTACGTTGTACGCAAAGCTATCCGTCACCAGTCTACATTCAATGATCTCCTCCTCCAACATCAATACAATATAAATACAACCAATACTCATTTTCAATGCAATATTGCCGGAAGGATGGTAAGGTAAATATGTACTCTTAATGTGTCTATTCATATAAACGAATGTATTGACAACCCACTAGAACAGAAAAATAATATTCAGTCCGAGAGAAAAAGCATTTTTGGAGAAAATGTTTCGTTTTGGGATGCCCTCTGTAATTTTCCTTTTGTGAGTGTACACATTTTTTAAATTTAAATACTTAAGCAACGAAAATGGAGCGGAAGTTAACAGACAATATTTACAAAACTAAAAATAAGGTATAGTATTTAGCATGCTACCAAATATGCTTAAACTTTTTAATCAGGTTAATAAAGTAAAACTATCTGTTTTACTTTATTATCCCTATCTTTCATGAGAATAAATAATGAAGTAACAATAGGCTTTTGTAATAGGAAACTGTAATGAATTGTGTTCAGTGTTACAAAGCATTTCAGCATCGTGCTTGTAAGTTGATACTATTGTAAACAAGAATTGCTTGTAGTTTCTGTCCTTTGATGGAGATAACTTTCATTTCCCAAAGAGATTGTATGCAATTCTTTGTAGGAGACGGTTAGTTCATCAAATCCAATTTTATTTGTAAGTCAAAGGGTAGAAGCGGAAATGAGAGCCAATGTCATCAAAAACCTCATTTCGTGCTACTTGCACATTTTAATCTTGAGACGACTTTGATGCGTCTAATTTTGTGAAGCCAAAGAAATGATCTCAGAAACTGTGAGATTACAGGAAATGATAATTTCACATAGAAAGGATTCGCTGTTTGTAGCGAAAACTTGATATTGCCCATTGATGGAAAATTCATGTGCAAGATTTTCCGTTTAATAGAATCTAAACGCGTTTTACAATTTCTTTTCCCAAATTTTTTATATAATATATTATTCTAGATAGATAATTGATGCTTTGCTGTAAATTAGACACAAAATCAAAAATATTTGAAAACATATTTTAGATTTTTTACATTTTCTCAATGACAATTTATTACATATCGATAAAATACAGATAAAATAGTAAAATACGTGCCAAAAAATTCGTATTGGCTATTAGGTACTCATATTCAATGAAATACATAAATTATAAAGAAAAAGAACGTTTATAATAATACCAGATATAACTAATTGTTTCCTCTACTCACAATCAAATAAGAAATTACAAATTGTTGTCTTTTACAAACGGTAATTTAAATGCCTTATAAGCAACCATAATACATGTAATTAACAGTAACAGGCCAAGTAGAATACTGAATGTTGTCGAATAAAATCTCAAATGAAATATTTTTTTATCATATCA
>JABASC010002468.1:0-17501 GCA_019776185.1 Plutomurus gul | reverse complement strand
GCTTGGCACTTACATGCTTTTTCTCTATTCTATTTAGCATTCAGGCTTGATACAAGCAAAAGTAACAAAGTCGCAATGACAGATCTAAGTTCTTAAGCCAAGTCTGCATACTATGCGGTGGAGTCTTAGAACAGATTAAAGACTTCTCGATATCAGTACACATAAGCAAGTGAGAATCCATTAGGGAAAGAACTATAAATGTATTTTTCGCCGTAGTTAGAAGAATTATACACGGTTCGAAGAACTGCAAATAGAAAGAAGATAAATATATAGGATATTTTATAGTTATATTTATAATTCGTCTGGGCTTAAGTCAAGATGTATGGGTTCATTCTGAATCCTAGGTCACCGAAAACACAGTACAATTTTTAATTCTCCACAAAAAAACCTACATCACAGGGGAAAAACTTCGCAAGCCTCCTAATGTCTTTCTACACTTGAGCTTTAGTCCTATATATAGTCTAAGGGGACGATGGAAACTGATATCACATGTAAGATGAATGTAGCGAGAAAAGTGTCAGCACGTTTGAGAATTTATTAGGTGAAATCTTGGGGAGTTTTTTTTGACGCGCCTTAACCACTGATATATATAGTCTAAGGGGATGATGGAAACTGATATCACATGTAAGATGAATGTAGCGAGAAAAGTGTCAGCACGTTTGAGAATTTATTAGGTGAAATCTTGGGGAGTTTTTTTTGACGCGCCTTAACCACTGAAAAAAAGATGCACTTCCACCGAGGTTAGCATCTTGAGAAAAAGTATAGCGCTTTACATTATAAATGAAGCTATGTTAGTTTCTTCCTGGTAGGTTAAATCCCTAGAGGACCTTGAAAAACTATAATGAAGCCCTATCATCGGGGTTTATTCCTTTTTCATTCGTTACACAACCTGCGCTTTTAGTCCTCTGGCTTGTACACTGTACGCTCTTCACAGTCACACAATTTCCCAATCCAAATCTCAACATTTATTTCCCCCGAGGATTCGTGATTTGAGGATTGTGACATAGGACATACCTCTTACCTGCTTTCCAGCTGTATGAAGCGAAAAACTGATTTAATGAAACATCAAATAGGAACATATTCGAGCTGCTGCATAACCTACAGCTTGAATGGAGAAATAAATTGGTGTGTACTCGAAGAAAAAGAACTGAAAAAAGCTATTTTGCTTTTTATTACCTAATAAGCCTTTTATGATATTTGTTCTATTCCTGTAAACAACAAATTCTTACTACCACCGCACACGGAAATTTTGATGTTCAGCAAAGCCTGAAATGCTGAAATTTTATGCTTTGAATATAAATTAAAATTCAATATCAGTATCAGTATCTGAAAGTTGAAACCAAAATTCAAAGGATATCATAGTAATATTGCAATGATAGCGTAATAAAGTTTAAATGTAATTGAAACTGATTTCTGGATATCACTCCAGTGGACTTTCCAGCATAAAAATATATCGAGTAATGATATTACGTATAAAAGTTATTAAAGTTGGCCTATTTACAAAAAAATTCCTGCCCTAACTTGTCCAGAGGACCACACATGAATCCTCACTCACCTCATTAAAATAGCAAGGTGAAACAAAAGTTTGTTGTCGATTCTCTATGATGCTTTAATAAAAAAAAGTTCATATTATGTAATTCGTCAGACGTAAATGCGAAGATGAGTGCTTGAAGTGGTGCAGCCTGGAGCTGCTGCGTAATTTATTCTTCCTCGCTCAAATGACAAGTTCTCTCAATTAATATTTATCACGTTAATGTTTCGTGTAAGTTTTATTATTAGAGCATGCACTGGAAACATGGCTAAAGGCTGTAAAAATTGTTTAATACAGAAGCGTTCCCAAGCCCATTTGGTATTGCGATGGGAAAATCAACACGGAGATTGATATTAAAAAATTTAAACTCTGATATCCCTCTATCTTCCTCTCCAACTCTTCAAGCAAGCCATTCGCAAACTTCGTTCAACAAACAGGAAACTAAAGCAGTCGTGGAGGAATCGGAATATTTAATATCCCTTCAATAGCCCGATTGACCTCATTGTGAATTAATAAAACAAATCCTGATGTGCTGGGTTGTAAAAAGTTTTCGTCAGTTCAGGTAACACTGGTCACACGGATAGCGGATAACGCCATAGTAAATGATGGAGAGGAGTATATTTGCAATATTTCTCCAATTCTCTCACTGGAATGAATAATGGAAAAGTTGGTAAAGACTAAAAAAACGCCCCCGCCCATTCGCATGGCCCCAAAAAGTTTTATTGTTACTTAACCATTAGAGATAAAAGTAATTTTATCTTTGTTTAACACCTATATAATAAAAGTTTCTAACGATTGCTAATGTAGTCACTATAGAAAACCAATGATGCATGCCCTTTGCTCATTGTACTGTGCATGACCATTTTATATTTATGAGCAATTGGTACAGTGCAGTGAATAGCAGAAAGTTACTTCCTGCAAAAAGTGCCACAAACGAAATAAATTCATTCCAACACAAACCGAGACTGGATTGGTTATCACACAACTAGTAAGTATAATGTAAATTTAAACGAAACTGCGCAAAAGTTAGCCGCAAATATTTTGACATACTGTTTCTGTACGCATTTGTACTGCTTCATTTTACTACAAACAATAAACGATTGATATCTGGCGGGGGACACATTAATTACATGATTCTTCTTATTAATGTACCCTAAATGACGATATACGTGATTTTTCAGTGTCACGCGATCTTCCACAACAACAATAAATCTAATGTTAGAATAAGCAAAAATATTACAAATTGAGTCCGTCCACTTTCACTATAATATAGTACGAGGGCATTAAATGTATCGTTTAAATTTTATGTCTACTTCTTAATATATTAGCTAAAATACTAAGTAGAATGTATTATGATGCATATGTGTATTTACACTATATCCACAATATAGTATATATACACTTGAGTACACACTAACTTTTTGACTGTCACTAAAAGTGGCTTATTTAATACCACAGATTCGAAGAGAGACTATTCTATTTCGCTTGCTCTACTTTAGCTTCGAGCTTTGTGCATATATTTTTCATGGGTACACGTACCTCTGAATACCTTTTTGTATAACCAATAAATTAGAAAAGAGATGTGAGGCTTTGCCCTATCTATTCTTACTGTCAAAGGATTTCCGCCGGCGTTTTATCATAAATTGTTAGCATCCACAGGTAGAAACACGTACAGAGATTCCCAAGAGTTACATGAAAAAGTTAAGGCACAAATATCCGTAATGCTATTCCTACATACACACAAGACCACCAAGTACATTTGTATCATGTTTTATGTAAAGAGTTTGCAAATATTATGACTGGGTTGCAAAAGTTTGGTACCCACAAGAATACCTCTACAGCACTACAACCATCATACAAGTTTACCACTATAATACGGTAAAATCACCGAAATGCAATATCTACACTACTAACGTGAACATTCATATAGTCATGAACTTCTTATGCGTGTACAAGGTGTCCAGAAAGTATATACGCCCCCCCAAAAGTACGCAAACAGGAATCTATCATATAAGCCGATCTTCGCATGTCCCGTAGAGAATATTTTTGTTGTTCTTATGAAATGAAAACCGCCAACATCGCTTAACCATGAAAACTTGAAAAGTAATAGATTTTTCGATCGATTCATACATAAAATTCTGATAAACTCATTTCACGTCCTAACTCAGTATACCATATTTCACAAACCCAAAATTCTTTGGAATCCATTAATTAATCCATTGGAATTAAGGTTGATTTTTTTAACTTTATTTGAACTGGTGGTTGACATTGTGATATTATGATCTAATTTTTAGCTAAAATTTTCACAAATTCAATTTCCACATCAAAAAGTCCAAAATCAACCCTAATGGGTTTACACAATGAAATATTTTGAGTACATCTGAAATGGAATGCTTGGTTAGAGTGTCAAGTTGGTTGTACTGATTTTTTTTGTTAATTCGCTACAAAAAATCGATTTTCCTAAGGCTGTGCTCTAGCAATTGTTTTTATGTCAGATGAGTTACAGTATTTACATCTCATATGAACCACAAAAGAATTCTCTTCAAGACATCGTGATTGGTTTATGTGACAAATTTCCTTTTGTGTGCTTTAGAAAGTGGGGCATATTTATAAACATCCTGAACACTGTGAACACCCTGTATGTAACATCTTTTATTTAATTGATTACAACAACAAGGTTTTGCTACATTAGCTGCTTCTAATTTTGTCTCTGGTCTTTTATATTTCCTTTTATGTACTTGTGTGTGTAGCAAAGACTGGACAATTTAATTTGTTAGTGTTACATCAATTCTAGCAAGTATTGATAATATTAAAAGTAATTGTATTGTTGGACTGAAGGTTTAGTGTTCCTGAGGAGTTACTCGAGGGAAACTCGACAAAAACAGACGTAATAATAAATAGCTGCAAATGTTATACCCTTGTAACGGAGCCTGTGAAATTATGCATGCAAAACTATTACGGATGAAGTGCCTTTTCTGCTTTTTGTATCCAGAGCTGCATGAGAACAAAATAGCATTGTACAAATTCTTTCGGTAAGGGAGTGTCCATAAACTACGTCGACAAAATTAGGGGGGGGTGAGGATGTCCACGGATATCTTCAATAGGGAGGGGGGTCTACTATGATGTCCACGTAGACACTTGGTTGCGATTTTATAAACAATTTAAAAATTGAAAGAAATACATAGTTCGCTTGAATCTGTGATGGAAACTATCGGAAATGTGGTCTAAATCCATTTTTGTGGATGACATTTAAACTGAACTCTAATTACGATTACCAACCTGATACAAGTAAAATATTTAATTGTAATCTTTACTTTCCCTGTTTTCATAAAGGTAAATAATACATTTTTGAAAGATGTAAAAAATTGGGTTTGTCTACGTGGGCAGGGGTTACTCAGGGGGTACTTAGGGGGGTAGGGATCAAAAACTTGCGATTGTTTGTCTATGGAGTTTACGGACATTCCCTAACATGGAATTTCTTCACATAGGTATTCTCACCATGGTCAAATCTTAACCGCCGGCGTACTTTTCAACCACCAAGGCAAATTGTAAGTATCATTTTTCAACCGTGAACAACGGGTTACGCTTTTCCACTAACACCACACCTACTTATTTAGCTGTCACAGTACAAATTAAATGTGATTTTAAAGCAAAATTATCTGCAGTATACTATTAGTAAATGTTTCTTAGTTTCTTAGTCCTTCTGCATATTACACTACAGAAGGCACAAAACAAAAAAATTAATGCGTGTTCGGATATTCTGAAACAGGTTGAAACTGTAGTTATCTTTGCTAAAATTTAAGTACATTGTGAAACAGGAATCTAATTTTATTCTGTATTTTCAGATGCACTTTGTATGTATACATATTATGAAACCACTTTACTATTTTATTGCTTCAAGTAACCAAAGCATACTCCCACATTCATTCAAAGTGATTATCAGTAGCACAAAAAGAGATTTATCCTTTTGTTACGCATTTAAAACATACCTATTCGTAATGTAGAAACGAGGGAGGGGTTAAAAGTAGTATGTAGCATGCCAGCCACGGTTGAAATGTACAACTTTTTACTGGGTATGTGATGAGAACACCAATGTGATGAAATTCCACCGTCTTTTTTACACGTAAATAAACGACAGGCTCAACTCTGGAAGAGCTTCTAATAAAAATATATGAATGCAAATGTTTGTCGCTGGAGAACATAAAGAGCGTGTTAGAGGCAGACGGCTTTCTTCCAATTGTCTTTTTGACTAGCATCTTCAACATAATAACTTCACAACGTTCAAGTCGGGTGCATTCCCTCGGCCTACGTATCTGAGTGTGTACACAGCTGTAAGGCTTTCAAGAGAATTTAAATTCATAAAGCAAAATTAGCAACTGTAGTGTACCACATCTTATAATTAGTAAGAGTATAAATATGCATACAAATGCAAATTCTCATTTTCAGCTGTCTGGTGCGAAAGAGTGAAAGTGCACCAGAGAGTTTCTACAAGCAAAGCACCCACGCATCGCTTGAACGGTTCAACCTGCTTAATATGATTTTCATTGTCTCGCCTTTCTTCGCAACTTTTGTACGCCAAAGAAGACTGAACACTTTTCACATCGAGCATTATTCTTCCTATATATAGTATTCTGCGTGTAAAAAGTCTGTCAAAAAGATTATCCCCCAATCGACCCAACCCAATGTTGAGGTCAGGTCGTACCAATCGTAATTCAATTTTTTCATTAGTATAGTAGTAGCAAAACTAATCTTCGAGATGAATCCTTTTAGGATATATCTGGTAAAATTGTACTGCTTCTGACGTCACAATTCTAGGAAACGCATCTGCTACAGGCAATAAAATAGAAAACACAGCAGGACTTGTGCTTAAAATATATATTTCGTATATGTGCATTACCTTACACCCGTTAGAATGGTATATTGTGCAATTTTGTATGATTTCTAGAATTTATCATAAGGAGGAGACGATTGTAGATACAGTTATAAGCTGTTGAATTTATACTGGTCTTATTTTATACTTTTAGTGCACAGTTTACCTTTCATAAGATATTGTACAAACAAGAATAGTGGCTACACTTTGCGGACATTTGCATAGAAATTACAGCGAATGTGTTGTACTTTTTTGTAGCATCGGTCTTCTTTCAAGCACCGAGGAAGACTATTAATAACCACCACAGATCGGGCAAGCACAATGGAAAGCTTGAGTGGTTTACCGTTCGTAAGAGATGGAACTCCTTCTCAGGTAGTGGAAACGGAAGTCACAAATTATGACGATCGATTACATAAATAAATATGCCTTCTATGTAGTTGCCTCTATATATAAATATATACTGTGTATACGAAAAAAAGGTGCCAATGTAAATCCCACATTTGGACACAAGAAATCACTCCGATCACTGAATGATTGAATCCTTTGAAAGACATGAGATGACCTACTTGTAATCATTGTAATATCGATTAAACACGTTAACGTCAATATTGAATTTTTTCCTTTACTACTGCAAATAGCAATTTGTATATGTGTACAATGTACATATTATATATGCAAATTAACTTCCCGTAGTTAGTATTTCATTATACGAAATGAATTTATGTTCTAGTAGAACACTGTTATTGTGTAGGTAGGTAGTACTTGCAGAAATACATTTCACAATGTATGCTCGTAATTGAAAAATAAGTAATAAATATTGATCTCTTTGGTATATCGGTGCAAAAATGAATATATAATAGTAATACATAATGTATGTGTAGCAGAATAAATATTTATTCCTTCAATGTTGTTCTGTTCTCCTCAGCACCGAGTATTTGTAGCTATTTATTAGTGTTGTGTAGCAGTAGCCTTGCTATCGCCTGCATTCCTTTTGTAATTTATAGGTCTCACAATGTCAATTTATGTCCGTTCGTTTCGGAGTGCTGTCTCGTCCATTAATAATATATTTGTCTGGCAAATGTTCGTAGTTCACAGTGGAATTTTTGCAGAAACGCAAAGAACATGTGAATACTTTAGTCGAGTGGATACGATACATTCCTACAGCATGATCGACGTAGCAGTTAGAAATTGCGATAGTATGCGATGTTGTAATCGTAGAGAGGTTTATACATTCACTTGGTGATGTTGTGACGAATCTCTTGTTTCAATCTAATTATGAAAACGATTATGTATGACCTACCATCTTTTAATTTTATTAAAGAACTCATCTTTTTTTATTTTTCATTAGGTTGTCAAGATGCTCGTGATGGTTGTTGCAATTTTTGCTGTTTTATGGCTACCGTACCGCGGGATGCTCGTCTACAATTCCTTTGCTACCTGGTTTGCCAAAGAAAGATTCATGGATTTATGGTTTCTCATGTTGGCCAAGACTTGCGTTTTTATTAACAGGTAAGCTTCGATGTACTAAAAATAACAAAAACAAGAATTTGGTAAGCAACGAAACCTAACTTCCAAAAGAATGAATGCATATCTAAGGGTTTACTCTCGAAGAATACTACAGCATTTAAGTAAATAAGTTCAGGTTTTGTTTGAAGGAAAATTCTTTGTGTACCGAAAACAAAGCGAGCTTGTTCTTCTACACTCTAAATTCTACTTAGGCTAATTTAATTTAAAAAGAGAAAACACAATTTTAATTAAATCGATATGTCGGAGTATACTACTAAATCCTTCCTCTAATTCTGCTGTATGGATATGAAGTTATTTCTGTGGGGAAAGAATATGGAGCAGAGAAAACTGAAACGCAATGCATAATACGTCCTACGTAGTGGAGTAAGATTTCTTAATTGTCTGTAGTTAAGATAAATAGGGGTACCAGGGGCAAGTGTAAGGAGTAATTTAATTGCGTCCTTCTTGCTCTGTTGTCTGCATCTTATCTTTAATAATAAATACTACTTTTAAGACTTCCACAGCAGTATTACTATCATTAAGAGTTTTAAAATATTCAAGTACACAAAAGTTTATATCTCTTATACGGACTAATTATTTGTGTCAGGAAACTGGAGTCCTATCTTGAGCCCGGGCAACGTCTCACAAGAAGTAAATACACAAACCTATAGCGTTTTCACAAAGATATTTCCTTTTCCTAAGGAAATGCGATATTTTGTGTGTAATTCTCATTTGTGCTTTCCTACTCTGCTTTCCCGTGCTCTTTCATGTGTTGTTGCACGTTGCCCAACGAGCCCACCTTCTCCACAGAAGAGTCAAATTACACTTTAAAGTAATCTCATGGCTCATTGTCAGCGTATTACAGTAGTGAGATAATGGTTATTTTCGAGGAATTCCAAGAATGAAAATAATATCATAATACGGCTGCACTAAATCGTATAGCAAATATTTACACAAACACATAAAACCACGACAGCGTATTACCAGTTTTACATTGGATGGAGAAAGCGTGCAGAATGAAACAAATGTCTGCAGAGGGTGGACGGAGAAAGGTAGATGAGATAGTTATAAGACAGCGTGTACCTTGCCACGTTCGACGAAAATGCAAGAGTCTCAACCAGAATTTCCACTCCCAAGTTTTTATTACTTGCGAACAGACAGCAGACAGATTTAGTGCATCAGAACAATGTGAGCAGCGTATGGTTTTACAGATAGTAGTAACACCTACCACGAGCATAAAGCGTGCATTTTGTTTGTGGGAACTGAGAGCACTTCTTGAATTAAAGACTAAGCTGTTTCCGTACTCCTTTGCCTGATGCCCGTGTAATAATTGATGAGACGAGAGGAGATTCGGTGGGTCTATAGTTCTATAGTCTGCTCGTTAATTTCTTTTGACTTGTGGTGCACCTTAGTAGTAGTCAGGGATCAGGCATCCGTGATAATAAATTGCAACCGAATGAGTTGTGGAGATACGAAAGAACGATAGAAAACGAATTAGTGGTTTCACTTTAAACTACGTTTAAATAAATAATATCTAATCTCAAGTCCGCGTGGGTGCAGTGCACAAATAAGGTTTAGCCTAAGGTCATGCAGCAAGACATTTGAGTTTGAGTAAGTTTATTTATTTCTTAAATGCGTTATAATTAGTACCCACACCCAGTAACAGGCATATGGACACACGCCTACAAGTTTTTGTTATTTGTCTCAGTGCCACTCTCTCTCTCGAGTTCTAATTTTTAATGGAATCAAAGAGTGGACTAAGGGAAGTACAAATAAGAGAACCTGTGTAGCCAAGTAATGTTTATTTACGTATAGTAGGAGTTGCCATAATGCTTCTAATATTTATCTGTCGAAATGTGAAAATTGTGAAAATATACATATTATAATGATATGACAGAGTGAGGACTGAATTTCTTTTCTTTTGACGTAGACCTTTGTTACAATAAGTCGACAATGCAAGACTACACGCTACAAAAAAGATAAGAGTTTATACTTTAACAAACAGATGTAAGAGAAAACTGAAAAGGTCGACACTTGTATGTATTAATAAAAGTTGGGTCATTCTGTGTCTTCAAATATACTTTGTCTGCATAATACAACGGAAAGCGAGTGGTAAATTTTTCACAGAAACGCTATCACTGTCAAGATGTAGTTAACTGCATAGTTTTCAAGGAGAATGTTGTGCAAAAAATGTTTGTTTCTGCTCCGGTTCACCAGAATCCCACACATGAATGAGAACAAAAGGACATAAAAAGGGTAAAATCTTCTTTCCAACTAGGGTTGAAGATTTTCTGTATCTCTCTCTGCTTCTGGCAAGGCAGAAATTTTCACAAAATGATAAGTACCCAGATGCTACAAATAAATGCATCATAAATAAGTTTGTGTCACATTAGGACCTTCGAAAGACCCTACACACTGAGACAAGCTTTGTCATACTTACAAAGTGGTCGCTTTTTCGTATTAGTAGTTGTAAATGTGGGCAGGAGAAAAAATAGTCAGACTCTCAGTGAATACACCGACGATGACAGATTATTTCTTGTTCATACTTACAAAGTGGTCGCTTTTTCGTATTAGTAGTTGTAAATGTGGGCAGGAGAAAAAATAGTCAGACTCTCAGTGAATACACCGACGATGACAGATTATTTCCTGCAGAAGCCGACCAGTGATACCATTATTAAGCAGCTCAGTTCCTTTAAGAATGGTTTGTCTGCCTGTCCGTCAGTCCGTCGCTCGTATAACTCCAGTAAAGTTATGTTAAAATTTTCCGGGTGAGGTCTGGGGTTAACAAGGAAGCTTCTCCCCCAGAATTAAGTCAATAGGTCAGTTTTATGTTAAATCACGAATTATAAAATCTAAAGAATGACTGCACCTGCAGTATTGAGCAATCCGCTATATACTACTACTCACTATCAGAGATTGGCATTTGTCTACTATAGGTATAATGATACATATATTTCTTAAAAGACAAGGCATGAAAAATTGAAAAACTAATGTTTTTAAGAAAACTGCATTTCAATTTTTCATTTTTGAAAGCCTGTCAGCTATTTTGATATTACCCTTAGCTGCTTTATAATATATGCCCTTATGAGAAGGCAGCCTACAATAAAATTGTATACGTATGCATTATGTATGCATACATACTGCTTTCGTGCATAGTAGAATCCCGTGAATACAAATATTACGCATATTTGCTAGGAAAATGTATTTTTTAAGCACAGTGTAAGGGTAATTGAAGAACTAAAGGAAGGAAATGTCCTTGAACGCAAACAAATTGGTGATATTGGATATTCGATCTGCGATTTAACTCGAACAAGCATTCGGTGAAAAAGTAGACTACGGCACTTACTCTTAGTTTCGCAATACTTTTCGAGCGTATATCTAAGATACTGGAGAAGGTAATTGTATGACTAACTAGTAAGGTGGTTAGAACGCAAAACACGTTCACTTTGTACTACTTTTGTAAACCTTCAATATATTGTTTTCCATTAAAAACTTTTTACATAAAAGGTTTTGTGAATATGTGAATACAAGAATGATCACTGAAAAAATTCACAATGCGAATGAAATAAATTATATGCCAGAAGAGGATAAAATTGCAAATACTAAAGTATACTTACACAATGTAATGTGGCAGATAAATTTTTCCTTACGAATACTCACAACACTCATGTATTTTTTATGTTGCATTCAACTGTCGTCTTACGGCTTAAATTGTTAGTTTTGTAATACTACAGTGTCAGTGTCATACAATTCTACAACAGTATCGTATTACCAACATATTTTTGAGGACATAATAATATTAAATAAAAAAATCTGCCGATCGCCTCAGTAAGCCTTGATAATAAAATTTAAAATAATAATAAAATATTTAAAAAGGTAGTTTTGGGATGTTCGACGGTTTTGTTTTCGTGTGCCATTCCAATGATACGTGGTTATTCTGTACATGTACACATCTCGCGGTATTTTAATTTCAACCATTAAACTAACCTAACTCATGGTAATTATAGCATTGCAGGGATTTAACAGAAATGTCTTCCCTCAACATGCGACACAGAAAGCTGTCTATTTAATGAGATATTGTTGCATGCAAATTAAATTGAAACCACGGAATTCTGCGAAGGTGGAGAAGGCACTCACTCACTCTCACGGTATGCTAAGCTTGCTTTAAGGCAACGGCCTGTGTTCATAAATTATTGAAGTGATTCGGGGAAGTCTACTCACACGAATAGAATTAATTCATCACACTGACGAGAAACACGTACCAGAAAGCTAAGGGAAGATTAAGCAGCAAACGTCATATTCCCAAAAACGAGATTCATTTAGATCTCATAAATATGTAAAGCATGCGAATATCCAAATGAATTTCTGGGGGTAAGCAAAGTAAGCATACATATATTGTATTTACATGAGTATCAAGATAAGCTTCATTGTCAATCCTGAAACCTGTTCACAAAGCAGTTAAATGAATGGTCTACAAAATAATTCTCTCAATTGAATTGGCTTGGATAATACGTAAACCGTGAGGTGCTGAGTACAAAAGTAGAAAGCATTAGAAATGTGACATCATAGAAATGTTCAATTCAGCTGTGGAAATTAATAAATTTCATTGGAACATGATGATTCACTGGGATGTACAGATATGATATATTTCATGAAATAATGGTGCTGAATGGAAACAGAATGAATAGTCGTAGATGTATTAGCAGATATTGACTACACACTACTCTGCGCATCACTATTCCTTCACAATTCCTAAATAGATTCCTCGAAGCATCCTTTTGTACATTGCAGTGACGACTCGTATTGCTTCTATCAAATTGCCAACAAAAGCCTACTATTATACTACACATCTCAATGCAGCGTATGTTAAAGGAATATTTCATTCGTAGCACACGGATTTCATATGTATATGTAGTAGAAAGAACCCATCCACCACATCATTAATTTTTTGACTCCACCTAGGTGACACTAATATTCGGGCAAACAGGGTTTTCTTGCAAAGCATCAGCATAATTCCTCTCCAAGCTCAAGCATTACTTGACGTACTCTGGAAACTTCCTAATTTTCTTTTTACAAGCCTTCTACGTAGTTGTTTTCAATTTATTAGGCATGTAGAGTATGCGAGTAGGGAAAAAGTTGTCTGAGAGATTAGCTCAAGGATTCCAGTTAATTCCAGCAGCGACTCCTCTCCACCAGCTATTACGAAGTCAATGCTACGACATGTGTACACGGGGAATACTAGGTAATAGCCACAATACTCACTGTGGAGGACTCTGGTCTCGTTGAGACTACTATGCTGACAATAGCAGAAGTAGACTGACTGAATTACTCCATCAGAGTTTTCTATTATCGTGGTTAGTGAGTTACTTGGCTGATTGGACAATAGAATGGACGAGGTCCAACGTGGATTCAATCTCTTGTTGAAAGACAGCGACTGCACACACGTTAGGTGATCCCACAAAGAGTTTTCTTTCTTTGGAAAAGCATTCTTGTGCTATGACTGGCTTTCACAAACGGTGCTTCCCCTGCATTCTATTGTGACAGCAAAATAAAAGTTATCCGTACCGAACAGAAGGCTGTGACCGCAGCTTTGGTCGATGCTTTCACCAGTTATCGAAGCAGTAAGCTCTATGGTAGACAGACGAGGCCTGTTCAAAATGGAAGCCAATGAAGATGCTGCAGGGTCAACAAGTCAAGCTAATTTATTTTGGAATTCACCCACATATCGCTGAAGAAACTACAGCATTACCAATATGCCGTGCATCGTAGCAGCTTCTTGGCTATCGTTTTATGTGTGAGAGAAAGCTGCAAGTTATTTTTAAACATTTTGCTTGAAGGATAAAATCTGAGGCCTGCTTCTCTTTCCATTACTCAGCTTGAATCCACTTCCATTTGACTTTTGATTTTTTGGCAAATACGAGTTTGTAAGCTTTTATACAATAAAGCACACTATTATAAACGATGTAAGGACGATAAGGAAGGGGAAAGCTTAAGGGCAAGGAAAGTTATAGAACACCTTCAAATAGGAATTACACGAGTTCTTACTTTTTGTGGAGAGCAATGGGAAAATTATAGAATTTTAGATCTTGACTCGAGTGAGCATTTAAATCCTTGCCTTGTACTTTGTCAGACAGCTTTTGACAGACTGATGCACAGAACATAATAAATGATTTACGATCCTGTAGCACTTTCCGTGTCAGTCACTATATGTCAGTTTGGGTCATAAAAGTTGTAGTCGTGAAAATAATGCGTCTTTTCTAGCAATTCATTTTATTTCCCATTCTCGTTCTGTGAACAACTTTTAGGTTATATTGGATTCTGAATTCAGAAAGAGTTACCTCTCCTTTGTTCACATAAAATCCACTTTTATTCATTCATAGCTTTGTTTACCGTTGTACTATGGAATATTATACTACGTGTAGTCGCATATGCAGCCCCCAGCTTATTTACTCAAGAACATTTCCTACAGATTTCCTACCATAGAAGAGTAACTTGTCAATACAAAACTAGCGATACCACTCACAATAATTCTGATGCTGTCTTTTATTTTAAACGCGTGTAGAGCTTACAGACACTTTTCTCACAGACACAAAAACAGTTGCATTGTACAGGCTTTTGTACTTACCATGGAAAAAATTCACGAGCGTGTTCCTAACAGCTTTAAATAGGCACCTGCAAATAGTGTACTTAAGAGAGTTTCCTTACACCTCATATACACTAGGTCGTAACTTTGTAACTAGTGCACTATAACAACAACGAGCCTTGTGTACAATACAATATACTAGTGCTGATAGTAGCTACATCAAGCAAAGTATATGAATGAGCCTGATAGTGCTTGCATGTATATGTAGTGCACCAATATTTTATACAACGGTGAAGTCGCGTCGATGTAACTGCCAAAAGAAAATCTATGTAGTAGCAAATATAGAGTTCATTTATACTTACTTTCGTCTTCGTGCTATTCTCCTCTATGTATTTTCACCATTTCCACTATTCTCTAGGTATTCCCTCTGTGGAAATGTGGAACACTGCACAATGTGAGAGATAGCGAAATCTTCCATTTCTCGAAGGATGGGTTGAATAACGCACCGCGTTTGGGCGTAATGATCCCATTATTTCACTTGCGAAGTCGGAAAAATGGGAGTGCATTTCAAAGCTCTCGCTTGTCTCCTTCTACACACTCTTCCTCTACTTCCTCTACTCCCTCTCTTTCTCTCTCTCTCTCCCGTGTACATTTGTATTCCTAACCCAGCAATAGAGAAAGAATACACAGCTACGAGAGTTCATTTCAGTCTCCAGTCAAGCCAGAAACAGCTCATCTCTGGGACGAGTTTGGCTTGGCTGGACTCAGTCAAAAGCTGGTGGCTGGTCAATTTGTGGTTGATGCACATGAATGTACTGTTCGTCCGTAATAGTTTCACAGTCCCTTGCTTCCTTTTAGTGCAGGACTCATCTGACCAGCCTCGTTATGGTTATTGAAGCCAAGGTAAGCATTAGATATGTACAGATACGTATATATACAAATGCAATAGACAAGGAAGCCACAGCACTCGGTGGATTTCTGAAATCCAAACGAACTCTCCAAGTACGCAGTCAGTCAACTGGAGTCTCATTTACTCTGTGGATCAATTCGTGAAATGTCTACTGCTCCCTTGCATATCACAACAGAACCACAATCTAAATGCAAAAAACTGCATGAGGATATGCACATACTTCAATGTAGCACTGGATTACAATCGCAGTTCCACTCATCCGAGAGAGTACATACATTTAGATCTTTTTCATGTAGCTCTACATGCTACACATATTCTAATGTTAAATCATTCGACCCTCTACCCACACAAGAACTACGTACACTATAGTATATACATGTACATGAGAATGATTCTCTGCCAGTTAGATACCTACCTACGTAATGATAATCTTTGTATGAAACGGAGCACCCAACATTATCAGCGCACACAGCGTGCGTGACAAAGCACTCTCTCTTTTCTTACACCCCCACATTATGTTAAATTGAAGTCGTAGAGGAACTTCTCTAATGCTTCACTAGTCACAATTTACACAGCACTCCAAGTGACAATGCATGTCACTCTGCCGCATTTATTACAATGCAAAATTCAATGTACGACCGTTTTATCGTCTGAGAATGTACATTGCTACTGTGTGAAGCAATACAAAGCTAGCCTTGTGCCGTGTATCATCAAGTGGAGTTTGAGGAGCGTGCAGTCAGTCAGCAGACAGCAAAGTAACTTTGACCATAGCGTTCTCGGGATCACGAAATTCATAAAAGTCGGTTCGTATAGAATTGTTCAGACAATCTGAACTTTGTCTTCACTACATGTGGAAGTGTTGTACTATGATATATCTATTATATAGAGAATGGACGGACTGTTACCACTGCATACATTCACACAATGCTGTTACATTCATGTACCTTGCACACTCCTACTTACTACGCAATTGGTACTAGTCTGAAAGCCTGCATGGTGCAGATAATACGATAGCATAACTCCTTTTTCTCCAGTACATTATGCACATCAAGTATTTTACCATGTTACTATCGTTGGTTGTTCTCAAGCCTATTTATAACTTACCTCTACAATGTGCATTAAATAAGTATATTTTGACAGGAATACTACATACATAATATATTGGAAAGCAGTGTATCCATGTATGTAAATTCATGCTGGATCTGCTGAATTTGCAATAGTTTTTTGGAGCGCATCGTACCAAATTCTATCAGCAACGTATACTACAGGTACAAATTTGTACATGGACGTAATAGAAGTGAAAGGGGTTAAAAAGTGACAGTACTGAAAAGTAGACGTGAAACGAATGAAAATTCGGAGAAAGTGTGCTTTCGAATATTACCAGAGAAATGTCTTTCTCTCTCTAATAATATAATAATAGAGAACGTGTGAGCAGTATTTTATGTATGAATGCTGTCTGGTAGAAATTATACATTAAACCGTTAAACGATCTTATGGACAATAAGAAACTAAGCCATATTATTTTTTACGAACGTATTCATTCAGACCAGCCCTGCACCATTGTGCAATGAAATGAAAGTTCTAGTTCTATGGTTAAAGTGAAAGGCAAGTTTTTGCTAACGATTCTCGAGCACAGTTGCAGTAATGATATCACGTAGCCCTTGTGTAGCACGTTTAGATACTAACATTGATGTTTTAGGTTGAACGAATGGAAAAGACACGACTCCCACTATTACAATACTCCACCTTCACAACATAACTTTTCGAGGTGCACTGTACAAGTAAGCGGTGTAGAAATACAGAGCTGGCCATACAGAATACCTCCTATTACAATTTAATAAAGAATGCAAGCAGTTACATGAACGTATTGCTACATAAAAGTTTGTATGTGTCGATACATTTATGGGTTATTTGCAGACATTTGTAGATTTGTATTCAGTAGGGTGATAAGAGAAGTTGTTTGTGCGACCATTTATCTTGCATCAGAGGAATACACGCAAGCAGAAGACTATATAGTGAATGGCTATTAAAGCCTTTACACCTATATAGCGTGCAAAAGCTGTTTTATCAGTCATAATAAAGGGTAAGAGGTGAAAGTGAC
>JABASC010002467.1:0-17503 GCA_019776185.1 Plutomurus gul | reverse complement strand
TCTGGTTAGTGAATGTCAGGGGCAAACCTATTCTAGCATTTCTACTTTCTATTTCAAAAATTACAGAATAATGAAATTGATTGTCATATTTACATTCTTCACTAGTGTGAAGTGTAATACTGTATTAGTGTACAGAGCAAGGAAGTGAGCAGGTAGGCAGCGCAAAGAGTCAAATGTAATGCTCAGATTCCCCTCCCTTAATTTCCTAAGAACTTTCCGTAGTTTCT
The DNA here is from genome assembly GCA_019776185.1 of Plutomurus gul. NCBI lineage: Eukaryota > Metazoa > Arthropoda > Collembola > Entomobryomorpha > Tomoceridae > Plutomurus > Plutomurus gul. Next base: position 17,276 of record JABASC010002467.1, on the reverse strand, counting down.
CCCCTGTTTAATTACCACATGTTTGCGTTGCTGCAAGCATTTATTTCATTCAATCCATCGTACTTATTAAAACATTGTGTGATACAAACTTGAAATGAAAGATAAGACAACAAAAGTGAGCATTTAAAATGGTGTGCTATTGTAGCAGACACACTACCCTGGTTTGTTCTAGTTTGTATTTACTCAAAATATAAGTGCCCTATCCGTCTACCATGTCTTTTCGTGTTTCTTTGCTTAAAGTATCGTAATTTCCACTCACGTACTTGGCTGACTGATGAAAAAGCATAATAATTCATTTAGAATGAACGGAACTCACCTTCATTATTATATTACTTATGATAATTACTATAATTAACGGAATGATGAGTTCAGTCGACTTTGAGCTCTTGTGGTGTTTAGCATGCGTTAGTTAGTTGTATTACCTCTGCTAACAATGCAGCAAGACCAGGCCAGGTGAGAATTTGAGACAGTTTTGTTTTACATTAGACACATAAACATTGTTTGTTGCAGTATAGGTATGTACTATTAGAAGTATTTGCCATTTGCTTGGCATGTCATGCAATGCAATAAGTTAAGAAATACAAGACTTTTCCCTGACTAGCCTAGCACAACATAACTTGCCTTAATAACAAAAGGAGACATAAAACGAATTTCTAATTTATATATTATGCAGGGAGAAACCAAGGGAATCACTTTATATATCGAACATAACCTACTAGAAACAATAGATACCTTTTACGCAATATATACACCTATAATACTGAAATAATAAATGAAACAGGGAGTGAATAACAGCGGGGAGTGAAAAGCCAAGGGCATTCATAGTTTCACTAACTACACATCACTCCAAAATACATACTTGATATCGGGTACCTAACATATAATGTATACACACACTGCCCAGTGTGCTTACATATTATGCGAACAACAATATTTATTCATAATCCAATCAAGTCTTCTATCAAATCAAATCCAATTGCCACAGAAAATAAAACTACAAAAACTACATCAGCCAAGTCTCAGTCACTTAGTTCCCACAGCCTAACACACATACTTATCTCTTCAATAGTTTACATTACACTGTTTACAGAGATGGTAGATGTGATGGCTAGTAGGAGCACGGAATACAGAAAAGATGGTATACTTTACTACGTAATTTAATGAATTGGGAATGGGTTTTGTTTCAGTGTGTCCGTTTGCACAGACCTCCAAAATAACCAGCAAAGTAGGTAAGCTTTAATTACTTAAGTTCATTAGGTGAGTTACCACCTCCCATTTACGTCACCTTGTTAAAAGCATGCAATCTACTCGGCAGACAGCACTACCTTACTATTTAACTCACAATTACGTTTACGCAATGTGCTAAACTTAAGCTCATTAACGAAACTGAAGTTGAGCTTAACTCCTTATGGTGATGCATGTTAAGTATATAATATTACAACTAAGAAGGTGCATAATAATGTACACAGAGCAAAAAACGCATCCTTTAAGTTACTACTATTGCTCATTTCCAACCAGTATCACATTCTAAAGCAAATAACAAGAAACAAAGCAAAACATCTTGAGGCAGCTCCCCAACTTAACTTTTTGTGTTCTCGAATCAAGCCACGGAGGCTGTACAAAAAACTTTAGACTTTGATCACGATCTTATGGTGGAGAACAGGAGAGTAGACCCTGCCGAACCACACGCTTTCATTGGGAAACAGAAAATATTACTAATGTAAGTATGAAGAAAAGCTTCAGCACATCAGATCAGAGATCGTCGTCCACTTATTATCGAATCAAATCAAAATAACTAGCCAGCCTCGTTCCAGTTCAATCGAGCACAGAATATTCTCCACCAGAGAATATAATGAACAAACACAAAATCAATCATTTCCCTTTGCTCTTTTTTCTGAAGATCTTGTTCACAGCGATCCTTAGCTTTACGTGCGAGCTCACCTACAAATGTACATATACATATGGTGTATGTTGTATTCTGTAGTAGTAAGCAGAACCACTTGAGGAGAAAATCGTTCCAATAAAACACAAAATCATCCTTTAGCAGGATTCATTTAAGCAGTTCGGTCTTCTCTTCGCCTCTTCACGCACTTTAGGCGTTACATTACCCAAGATTATTACTAATATTACTATTACAGCTCACGCTCTGGGTCAGAATAGGCGAGACCGACGCAGGCTCCGTTTGCCGTACCTTGTCTGCTAACGACCAATTCTCTCGCCTGTTTTCACCTGATTATTTATGAACTCATCTCTTTCCCTAGGAAAACACAGTCCTCTCACTCTCCCATTCACTTGGTCTGTTGTTTAGCTAACAACCCTCTGTGGACGAACTCTGTCTAACCTTTCAATCATTTTTTATATTCCTCTCCCTTTTCGTCATGAAGAATTCTAGGTTTCATGTGTTAAAATCTACCTTCATTTTGACTACTTAGTTGACTTTAAATTAATGAACTCCGCCACCCTACCTGAAAATAGTATACAGTTTTCTGTGTTTCAAGGGAGACATAGCCTAATCATTTTCTAACTGCTCAAGTACCTACTTACTGTATTTATAATTACATGTGAAAAAATGCTTCTCTCCGTGTTACATTGTTTGTCTAGGACAACGGCAGAGTCAACAATAACAATTTCTACTTTGAAATTCATAAACGAATGTTTACAAGTAAACAATTAGCAACGTTGATGGAATCTATTTTAAACCGCTAACAAGTAAGCCACCAAAGCAAAACAGTACAATGATCTGTGAGCGCAAGTACTCAAAGGCCCCTCGAAATTGCATGTACACTGATTATTCTTTGAAGTGAAGAGTGCGAATTAGCTTACAAGTGCTAAAATCGAAAAACTGATCCCAAGTAAAGGAAAAAACCTACTGAATAGCAAAGCAGTTGATTTTGTATTCAATTCACAATTGTCTCCTCCCACATCTCAAATTCTAATGATACCATTTCTTTATCGCTGACATGCTGGTATCGGTAACTTGTAATTTGTGCACGTTTAGTATGCATACACTAAACAAACATGTGTATATAGTATCGACAGGTATGTATACGCTTCTGTTTCGGTTGGGTAAATAGTTTGTCGTAGTTGCACAAGAAATATTAAGGAGAACACAAGACATCATAGTGGAATATCAAATATTGACACGCATTTCAAAGTAGCGATCTAGTATGCAATACTTATATTTGTTTATTCTGCAATACCAAACCCTTTACAACTTTCTTTTCCTAATTAATTGTTTGCATGATTGCAACTTGTGTAGGTACAGCAGAAGAAAATATAAAGTATTCCCAGGATGTCAGCAATAATTCTCGAAGAGCATAAAAATTCTGTCGTGGGCTGCACCGTCGTCCTTCTCCCGCTCTTGATATTCGTGTGAAGACTAGCGCGCTCACCAGACCGTGAAAGAACTCATTTAATTCTTCAGAATGAATTCAAATGATTTAACAAAATACTACTACAACATACAACAGGAAGAAATACAGAAAATGCAACGTGCACTCTGCATTGCCTTGTAATGGAATGTAATAATGAAATCAGGGGAAGTTTTCTTTCGCACGGGTGGGAGAACTCAGTCAGATCCACACCATTCCACTCCCGAACAACAAACACAAGAAGTGTATGATGAAGTAAGGAGAAAGTTCATGTCATCCAGCTACCAGACACACAGTGAGTTGGCTTTTTTCTAGAAAATACATATTTATCGTTCATTCGCTCTCATCCTCAGTTCTATTCATACTTACAATGTATTTGTATCCCTTCCACATCCTTATTACATTACAACTGAGAGTAACGACGAGGCAGAATGAAGCACAGCGTACCTATAAACACAATAAAATGCATGATGATGAAGAAAGCGTGTAAAAAGAAGTGTCCGACTACTGAAACTCCACGTTGAGAAAAAAAAATTATATTAAATTTCAAGGGACTCCATCTTCTTAGTGTAGTAGTATCGTACTTATTATTATTTTTTCCTCTGCTAACAGAAGGCACCACACCACGTCCTCCACCACTTGTCTCATTTTTTACCTCACATTCATCCCCAGCACAATAGAATACAAAGCGTCTCACGGACACTTAAGTCAGAGCCCTAGAGGGCTACCTAAATACATGAGGAGCTTGCCTCGCCGAGTCTTTGAAAAACTGATGCACACCTTTCTGCATCTGGTTTGGTTGCTGGACAATGGTCTCTGTGAAGTACTCACCGTCTTATCATTAGACATTTTATCCTCTGTCATTGTGAATGGCGCTCGCTCACAGCGATTCTTCCTTCTCCCTCTTGCAATCAATCAATTTGCTTTATCTGCTTTCCTAAATGCAAACCAAACAGGAGCGATCGCAGTAAGGCTGCAAAATTGAGACACCTGTCCCTCCTTTTATTTTCTGCACGCTATAAAGTACTTTTTGCCTACCCCACAGATAACATGCATACGGATAGCATGGGAGAAAGACAGGATTGTGGGTACATGTTGTCGGATAGGGTAGTCGGCCAATATTTCATTGTCATTGTCGTCACTGATCTAGAATTAGTCAGGCCACTATAAACCATCCATCCACACAGCCACATGCATAGTAAACATGTATTAGTAATGTATCGCCTAGTAAGTTATAAATTATATCCCCCAGGACATCTGGCATAAGCTTCACTTGTTTGTAAACTCATTTCGTTATCATTTGCATGGTTGATTGGCCGATACAGATAATTAAGCGAGTTGCTCCGCAATGCATCTTCTCTACTCTCTTACTATCCTGAGACATTCTTTCTTTCCACCATATCAGCCTTTCTGTCTGTCTGGTTAACTTTTCTCCATCTAAATCATTCTTCGTACATGTATGCGATCTATACAGACAGAATAATATATCTCTCCACCTTACACCCTGCCATGGCAGTTTTTTTCTCTCCTTCACTACTCTTCATATGATCTATAAAAAAGAATGATATAACTCTGACTTATGTACATATATGTTATGCACTTATAAGATGAAGATTGTGTTGCGGAGCCGTATGTACATTTAGATAACACAAGCTAGTAAACTTAAAAGTTTGCCTTGCCTTGCTTTGGATCTAATTACAATCTACCTTGCCTAGTATTGGACAACCGATGCAATAAATCTTGATTGGGATATCTTGTCAGAAGGAAAACACTAAACGAGCCTCAGCACAAAGTGAACTCGCTAAGCGAAACAACAAGTAGGTAGAGAAGTAAAGAAGCTCTCTCCCTACAGTAACTATAAGGATAGGAAACCTCTATAGCATCGTTAATGTAGACTGAGGACAAACAAAGCGCCTTGACGCAGTTATACCTTTACACACGATGCTTAGTCACATAAAGTGCTCAAATGAACTAACATGCACACACAGAGAGATACATGTAAGGTGTACTTACTTTGTTGGATTCAGTTTCAGTTACTTATGCAGTTTTAGTGTGGCGCAGGTATTTACAAACATTATTTACCAGCAGAAGAGAGCACGCAGAGTGAAGAATGAAGATGAGATTTTTAGACTTATCTGTGAAACTGGAAGAAATCCGTTTGATCTCATCAAATCGCCATGAGCCTTTACACTATGTATCCTTATAGCCTAGCTCACATTACAACACATTCATTCATCCCTTCAGCTAAAACAGTAAGCGCTTCTTCGTCTAAATCTTTCACCTTAGTCACTTAGCCTTAGATTAGAATTCACTGTTGATGCATACAATCAGTATGTACTGATACTACAATTGAAACCATTGTCTCTTATCGCGCTAAAACACAACTGTCTACTCTCTCGTTTAACAACATGGAATGGAACACAACATCTCTTCACCTATTTACTTGGCAGAAAAGTATTTCATGTGTGGAATGTTTTGTGCAAATGAAATTATTCACAAAGGAATACATAGAACACTGACTGAAGATAAAAATTCAAGGAACACCAACAAATACAGAAACATTACACCACACAATTAGCAGAACATACTTTTATGTAAGTTGATATGATCAACGTGTAGTTTATTTAGTAACTTTTAATAACCAGTATACGTGCTTAGTGACGGCTTTTCCGTGATTTTATTACAAAAAGAACCTGAACGTGAAAATCCTGGGAGATACATACAACAATACAACATACAAGCAGGTACACAGCAAAACAATTCAATGTACGATATTTATTGCCTGTCGCGAATTGCATGCTCATATTTCATTCTGTCGCTGCACTTGCTCTTACTCATTCAATCTTTGTTCTCACAGTGAACTTTTAGCTGCCTACTACATACCAGATAGATACTTATTGCTGCTCCTTACACATACTAAATCGAAGCAATTACATTTTAATGTTAACCCTGGTGTTTTGATGAAATCCCATTACTGTAAGTGCTTAATACTGTTTTCGAACTAGTTTTGCACGCAAGCAAAACGTCAAATTACAGCATAATAATTGGCAATAATACAATACTGCAAAGATGCATATTTTTTTGAGAGAAAATCGTGAGTTTAATTGAATTAAAACAGAGGACATGGGGATCTGCTTTGGCTTGTGCACATATAATTAAAATAATGGATATTTAGAATTTGAATAGAAAATAATTCAAACAATGCAGCGTATCACTTTACTGTAGACAAAAAGACACGACTACAACGAGGTAAAATTGTTTAATATATTTTGTTCATAATAATATTGACTGACAATGCGCAAAAGAACATAAATTTCCTAGATGTTGTGACAATCATATCATTTGTCATGATTTTCGAACTCGGCTTTAAGTAAGTTATCCGTGAGTGAGATACATTTAATGTGTATCCGTCTGTCCTGCTCTTCTGCATAGTAAATATGTACACGTTTGACCAAAGACTTTCAGTCAGTGCAGTAACTGAAACCACAGTCAGAAGAAACGCTACATAAGTGAGGTGGAATAGATTAACAAAGCATATCTGTATCAAAGTCGATTGTGTGTGGAGGAAACAGACTCAAAGTGTAAGCTAAACATCGACAATGGGAGAAGCATGACTTGCTTAAAATTACGACCAGACCAGAATTGCAGCACACAAAAGACCAGGTACCTGTAACTTCTGTTCTCATTTTTTCTGTCCTATTCTTCACACATTCTTTGTGAAAAGGTATTCCAGGCTGAGGTAACTGGCTTGAATATTGAGTCGACCCTGTACATCACACTCTCACTCACCACCACCACGCAACAACAATCTGCTACTTGTAAGCATTTAGTAAGTGGTGGCTACTATGTGTGCAGAAACTATATACATGGCTCACCTTAGGGATCCCATGGCCACGAAGACCACTGTTTTAATTGGACCATGGCATTGGCATTGCTACTTACTTGTTGTATAGTATTTTTTTGTCGCCCAGTGGATTTACTTTACACGAACTATTCTCTCGCTCCCAGTGAGTAAAGCAGAGCAGGCATGAGTTAATACAAAACTGCTACTATACATACATCGTATGTATATATACTATATCGTAGTTATTTAGTGGCAGTTCTTAAGAAATGTCTTTCTCTGTCTGAAAGACAACTCTGGCCAAATCTATGCAGTCGACTACGCTCATTTCATGCAGACGCAGACACACATATGTAGTTTTCTAAAGGAATTAAACTCACAACTCGACTCACTCACTCAGTTCAAATGAAAATGAAATGAATGAATGAACCAGCAAAAGAAGCAAGGCTATAGGGGAAACCATTGCATTGAAATTGAATACGTAAAGGAACTGACAGAGTGTCTGACTATTTCCATAGTAGTGAGTACAAGTACCCATACTACAGTACTCGCCCCTGTCTACACCGCACATCACATTCAATTACTTAAAGTAAGTTTTGCTTCACTCCGTATTTGTAAACCATTCCGAGGTATTCTCAGCAATTCACCGTATCCCACTAAACTCTCAAAGTCATCTTCAGCATTTGAATGAATCAAAGGAGAAATGCGAGCCAGGAAGCTCCCGTTGAACAAAGTTAAATAAAGTTCTTCAGTTTTTCTGTGGGGCTTTTTTATTATTATCTTGACTTGAGTTGACTGCATCTTGTTTGTCTGCTGTGCAATGAAATGACTAAACTGAACAAAAATATAAAAGCTACATAAAACTCTTGAGAATTTTCGTAACAAATACAACAAAGTTTTTCAATCTGGACGGAATGTATGCATGTGTTGATACAGTAGACTGCCAGCACTGCCACATACCTACATCGAACTGTAACTTCATAGAAACACGTAGCCACTCAGCTTACTAATATTCCCAAATTACAAACACCCAAAACAAAACATTTGTGTTATAGTGTTATATAATAGGCTCTGCCACCCCTCATTCATTTAGACTCCACTGTGCCCCGTACAAAACTACACCTTTGTCTGTTGCCATCCCTTTGGAAGAGTTTTGCACGCTTGTACAAGCCATACAAATGTCTGTTAAATAATCGTTGTCCATTTGTCACGTTTGCTCTTTTTCCTCCTATCTATGTAATTCAATTAAAAGTGCAACGTGACATGCAACTAATCTCGGCTCAGAGTGCAGCACCCAAACAGTTTTTAAACACAAAGTGAAGAAAGACCAACTCATAAGATCCATCGTATCTATCAATACAGTGTAACACGAAATTATAGATAATTATTAATTATTAGTATTTTCGGTGTGCAAATAATTCGTGTTTTTAAAATTATTGTGAACATAAAATAAGAACTGACAAAAGCATAAATACGAGAAATCCGAATAAGTACGCTACTGTGTACAAATATGAACCCTAAGAAAAATCCATTGTCTTATGGAACTTTTCATTTTGTGTAGAATTTCTGATGCTTGAGAGAAGGTGAAGATAGAAAATATGATCTGGACCAACGTAACATGATGGTAAGAAAATCTAAACAAGGCAGTGAGAGAGAGAGGAGCAGAGGACGGAACAACAAGGTTCATGAAGTCTAAGTAAGAGTGAATTGAAAACGAACAGCACACAACTCATCTTCTGAAGAAGACTCCTCTCGTCCTCATCCTCCTCTCTCTTGAGCTCTTCAAGGCCAGTAGGCTCATTGTTTTCTCGGCATGATACTCCAACTCTCAGACTCAACATCACATCACACAACACAACACAACATCCTTTACAATACACTTACTACTCCATTCCATTCTCTCTATCTGGAAACTCAAATCACATCATCAGGACAGAATTTAAACGCAAATTCATCTGCAGCTCCAACAACGCATCTATGTAAACTTATGTGTCTGTATGCTCTTACGTGTATTGTATATACATAGAGTATATATCTGCACAATGTACATAACAAGATGCTCATTCACTCACATCACATCAACCTGCCCTCCTTATTTCTTCCAGTACACAGACCTACGAAAGAAAATACTCATGTGTGTACATACACACTTCTTCGATCCCCACTACAATTTACTGATGCACTCTACTCTGCCATACACTATACCATACTCTCCATGATGAGATGCAATGTACTGTGCAAGGCTAGAGGCAAGATCTAGACCAGACCGTCGGAGTCGAGCACTTCTCTCTCTCTCCTCTCCATTTTCTACAAGTACCCACCACTCTACAAGATTTCAACTATTACTTTAGTAGTGTGCACACGCAGTGTATGTTTACGTAGTGAGCACAGCGTTAACTAACGAACGCGCACAGTGCCACGATATGAACACAAAACTCTTCTTTCTTCCTCAGTTCCATCATCCATATATCATCCATTCTCTCTGAATAGCAATAAGCAACAACAACGATGTAACACGTAATATAGTCGCACAGTCTGTCTGTGTGTGTGTGTGTGTGTGTGTACTTGATGAAGAAAGATATCCCATATGGATGCAGGATGAGTCGAACTCTCGAAATCTCAAAGTAGTACGACTGGAGACTTAACCTAAGACTTCTTACACCACGAAAAGATAGATAGAAGAGTATCGGACATTTATATAACAGCGGTGCATAGTCGTTATGTATGTTAATACATGTAATGGAAAGAGATTTCTTATATTTACAGGCAAGCACTGGATCTCAGTTGGCTCAACTGAAAATCTCAGCCGGGGGGAGACGATAAAGATGGGAAAACGAGAGAGATGAGATGAGGGCGTGTTGGTCTTCTTTGTTCACCTTACAAAATCTTCCAAGTCAACTCTCATACACTCAATGCAATATGCATTTTATGTACTCTTTCTCTCCTTCAATACGAATACAACAGACTTGTCCAATCCAATCGTAAATGAAAGCTTGCCAAACCAATACAACAATGCTTATAGGAATGCATTCGAAACAGGTCTTGATCCGGATGCAAGAAAACCATCCTTATGCTTTTAATAACACAATGTGCAGATTTACGCACCTACCTATTTTTCTCAGACCACCAATAGGCAAATACGGTTTTTAGAATTCAGGAATTTTCATTTTGGGAATATTATTTTATGAAAGCAATTATAAGTCTTCAAACTAAATATGAAATTTGTCATTCTAAATCGAACCTGAACTAATGTTTTAGGATACATGTTTTAATATAAAGTGCAAAATTCAACATTTTCTTACAGGAAGAAGTAAATGAAAAAACCTGGAGATAGTAATAGACAAATTAAAAATACTTTGTGCATCACGAACAAAATAAGAAATTCCAATGCGAATGGAAAGTCAAAGCAGGGATGTCCTGCTCGACAGTGACAGTGTGTGCAAAGCAAACTAGAACTGTCAAGTGAAATGAGAGTCTCATCTGATTCCAAAGTCTCGTCTGCGGATGCTGCCAAGACTTGCCATGAGTAGTTTGCAACTCACAGTCATGATGGCTGTGCTCTGTGCCTGCATATTTAACAGTGGCAGAGTATGGCTGTTTGGAAGGTAATCTACCTAAATACAAAGAAAAGAAGCTTGAGAATTTCTTTCAAAGTTACTTAAACAAGAACAAGAAAGTGATTCTAAGTATCCGACACCCGCTGACAGTCTCATTGTATCTTCACGGCTGTCGGATTACATGGAATGTCTGTCTACCTATCTATGTATAGCTTTTAGCAATATCACACACGGCAGACATTAAATACACAGATCATAGCTACAAAAGTCGTGCTCACACTTAATTTATATGAATATTGTCGTAACCTTTAACTTTGAAATTGCACTACAACAATTTCAACATTTTGCTCACTCATTATCCCTATTTTTATGTGTAAAAGCAGCTTTGCGTTATATAAGACTGTGTCGTGGTTACTTGAGAGCGCAGCGGCTTCTCAGAATATTAAAATTAACGTTCTTTTAGCACATTGCAGTTCTTTCTTGCACGCTCTCCTCTATTCTCTCTATGCGCTTCGCCGAATTTCAACTCAATAAATACAAACATTCAGTTAAATTGTTAGATCAACAAAATCTACATAGGTAGTCCGACCGAGTAATTCATGGAAATCATGTTACAGTTAATGGCGTTTAACTTTAGTTAATTAAATAGTTTATTGTCGATTACGGCTGCTATTTACTAATAAGATGGCAACTACCAGAAAAACCGCAGCATGGAGCGGTATGTCCACATGGTGTGCAATAATAAGGTTGGTATTTGCATGACCAGAACTAGTCTGTCAGCTTAATTGTATGTACAGTGAAGAAGTGGACGGCAAAAAAAATCAATTGAGTCTCGCTAAAACATATGCTTACAACAATATAGCCCATCATTCACCTTCACATCTCTCACGTATGATTTATACGCGTATTATTATGACCAATATTTAACAGCAATTGATGTGAGATTGCACTGGTTCGGAGAAGTTTTTAACTCAAGTCGTGCTCTCTCCTAGTGCAATCTTGAATGAGAATAAACATCGTTTAGTCACAGGCCACAGGTAGTAGTAGAGGTCTGGTGGGTAGTAGTAATAGATAGTAATGCTTGTAGCAGTGCCTTGTTGCATGTAAGTATATGTAAAGGTGCGTTGCATCAAAAAAATTAACAGACTCGACATCCCATTGTCCTAAGTCATCCCACGTAATTACCCTAAAGGACTTACTGTGTACTGTAATGTTATGTTTGAAATTTGAAAGTAGCAGTAGCTGCTGTAAGCTTACATCAGGTACTTTACTACTTACCATTGCAGCTACTCATGTAGCACTGAAAATTATGCATTCCTCCTGAAGTAGTAGACAAGACAAGAGAGCCAGAGAGATGGAGAGAAACCAAATCCGAATCTAAATCACGTTCACGTCCCTTCTTCAGTTTTTTTGTTGACTCAAAGCCCTTGTGCAGACACCTTTACTGTAGTGTATACTTTTTACTGGTAGTAAATAGAAGGCCAGCAGCAGAGCTCTTTTTGGATAAAGAAATCCCTTAGGAAACTCACAAGCAGCCTCGGTATGCAGAAAGGGAAGCTTAATTCCCTCTTTTATAATTGAGTATAACTATTTAATATTATAACTTGGTAGAGTTTCGAGTCAGTCGGCTCAAACGGCTTTCTGTATTGAATTCGAGTGCCTACTTCTAGTTGCTTATGATGATGAGACCTAAAACTACGCATCGCTTCTACTTACTCCATTCTTTACCGAATTTTAAATTCCAGGGAAGCTCATCTTACAAAATCCGTTCTTTATACTTTACGGGGATATCATTCCTTTCTTACATTGGCATGCTCTTCAAACGAAACTAACCCTTTTCCCATCTCATTGTTAGGTGCATTCATTTAATATTGTAGCACATAGTCGGACGTATTCTTTTTCCTAGATTTGTAATAAGATTAAACATCTTCCTTACTTATTTTTCTTGAATAATAAATCATCAGGAATTTAATTCTTTTTTGATATTTTCCCTGTATATTCTTGTATTTAGTAACTTCAATCAGTGGAATCCTCTCAGTGGACTGTTACGCTTCAAATCTCTCCCTTGCCCTAGGAATTAGTATTTGTCCTAACTGAGCTCCAAGGTTTCAGCAGACATTACATTACAAATATTTGGTATTGGCCTGAATTCAAGTGGCTACCTGATACGTTGATAGGAAAGAGCAGAGAAAGAGCTGCTGAAAGCCGAGCTCGAATCTGATAGCAATAGATCGAATCACAAATACTTCTCTTGTAAGTTGTAACCCTTTCCCCATCTATTACACTTCCGTTTGGGTTAGTCAGCTCACTACTACCGTACACAATACAACATTCCAAAATCCCAAAGTACAATTTCAATTTAAGTAATCCTATATAGTAGAGTACAGCGTGCACATAATACATGTAGAGCCTAGTACAATGTAATAGTACGCCATTCTCCAATTCTTCCATTTCACACTTTACCTACTAAAATAACAACCTGGTGAGCTAAAGTAATAAAAAAAAAGTACTTGGAAGGAAAGTAACAAATTTTAAAAAAGAACTTCCCTGCCCTACCGTGACAACTGGCTGTCAGAACCATTTACCATTTGGAAATGCACACTCCATCACATCCTTACAAGCAATAATAATATTACTAGTGCGTTGGGCATTCCAAATTACATTTTCTACTTGAACTCCACTCAAACACATCATCACCACGAGTACCTAAATAACATTACAATAGGATGTTGCATTCAAATTCAAAAACGACTACATCCCATCTCACCTAATTAGCAGGTGTGGTACAGATAACAGTCAAATGAAGTCGGTGCGGTTATGTCGTTGCATTTTCTAATCAAAATTAGTTGTCAAAATTGAGACAACAGTCTACTTATACTAGATAGCTTATCTGTTCACAATGAGATTGATTAATGGCATTAGATATTGCAGAATTGGTCACAATGAAGGTGCGCAGTTCAGAGCTACAAAAGGAAGAACAACAAAAAATAGCTCACACGTATGAGATGAGATGACCTACCATGCTCGGAAAATGCAAGGCCACTCACTCATCTATACACAATACACCAACAAGTGACATAATAGAAGTGAGCAGGTGAACTCTGAGTGTAATATAGGAAAAAGCCAGTTAAGTAAGTCTGTACGAACACCTATCATTACGAAGCATTAACTTACGTAGTCCATACCTTCTGTAATATGTATAAGTAACAATCTCGTATGTACACAGGCCTAACCTGACAAAAACATATTACTAAACATGTGCTTAAAGGTAGACAAAGGTAAGTATGTAGTTGGGGTAAAGTATGTCCGTGCCACACAACACACAAAAACAGCACACACAGTGGGTTCATCCCATTCGTTTGACTATACTAATAAAATCCAAGTCAAGTCAACTGTGGGCTCAACCCAAACTCTTCTGGTCGTTAGTGCACTCACCATATTCTCCAATGTATAGAGGTCTAGCTTTAAAACCCGCTGCGGAGAGAGAACCCTTAAGGCTCCCACTTAAACAACATTAACATTTCACATCCCATCACAAATGCAATCCTTGCTCATAAACAGAGAAATTCCTTTCCATGTAATTGACCTCTGACACATTACATTATGCATCACATGTAATAACATCCCGGCCCGCCACTATTATTTTATTTTCAACTCGCCGTCACACGCTCAAATGGTAAATAATTCTCGTTCTTCACACCACCACAACACAATGAAATGCATCATATGCTATGTAAGCAGGCTTAACATTCATTTCCTCACTCACACGGACGCTCATTTACACACACACAGCGGAATAAAATATCTTGTGAGAGAGAGAGACCTGTAGTATTTAATAGTGGAATCGACTTGCTTTCTTGCAAACTATCCATGACCAATCCAAAGCGAACCTAAAGAATTCCTTTTATTTACAACTTGCACAGCAATAAACATATAACGTGCACAGTATGCCGAGAGAGAACTATTTATGGTGAGCTAACAATCTTAAATTACTTTTGATTAAAAGACCAGTCGACTACACACGCTTTTGTCCTTTCCTCATGTCTTCAATTGACCTATGAGAGAATATAAGCGTATATTTGCTACATAGTGAAAAAATACAAAAATCTCTCCGAGTGTTTTTTAACAACAGAACGTTACATACGTTGTACTTACGTAAGGACAGAAAGAGACAGTGAATAAAGTATGCAAGTAAATGCACTAGTCGTGTTGTTTGACTCTGTGAAACAAAGAAAAATCAAGTTGCCTGTTCTGTCTGGAGAGCAATAAATCCTGCACTTGTCACCTTAACTTAGCCTCAACTTACGATGACTTTGACAATGACCATGCCAAAAGGCCATATGCTATTTATATTGATGAAGAGTCGTTTGATGTTCTTCTATTGTGTCCTGTGACCATTACATTGTGTAGCTACAAGGCTGAAAACATCCATCGCCCGTCTTGGATCACGCTAATTACTTTCTGTATGAAAAGATAAACGACAGCTTAGCAGGGCTTTCTTGGATTGCTTGGATGAGAAACAAAGCTTAGTAGTCAGCCAGAGTAGAGAACAGTGTCAAGCTCGTAAAGCTGACTAGTTTAAATTTTACCTGTTGACCATTCAGAGTTATGTCCTATTCATTCTCCTGTCTGTAGTAGTATTATGCAACCTTATAAAAACATTCACTGACTCTCCACCACTAAATTATTATTCGTATGCATTAAACGCACAAGTACTGTTGTGAGTTCGTTATTGAGATTTTTAATCCATTTTCTTTCTCTCTGTCTCTGTCTCTCTCTCACTCATTCTTCCCTGACTTTTCTGTAGCCGTTGGCTGTTTAGTTTTCTTTTCATGGCTTTTCTCACACATAATATTTATACACTCGCTCTATGATGTTGTTTGTGTACTGCCTGAGAGTCACCTGTGTATGTACATGTAGTATAAGTAGTAGGAGAGCAGCCTACGCTTCATGTGTGTGCACTGTGTTGGAATAGACTGGAAGGTAAGCGAGAGCGTTCACACATGATTAATTCGTAATTATCGTCGTTAATATTCTCTCTGTGTGATGGGTAGGTGGGTCTCAAGAAACCTAAATGAAATGAATGATCAGTTTCAGGTTATTCTGGTTGGATGCTGGATGCAAGGGGCTCTCTCCAGCGTAGACGAGTCTTATCATTTCATATAGTAGAGCTCCCCGTAGTAGTAGAAACTATATCTGTAACTTTAGGTAGTACGGGGGACACTAGAGTACGTATTTATCAGCATCGTGCCCACTACAACATTACGTTACGACTCACACAATTCTTATTAAGATTACCTTCAGCTCTTCGATTCCAGTCAGACTCTGAGAGTTAAGTCGAGGCAAAGCCAAAGCTCTCTCTCTCTCTCTCTCCTCGTTGTCAGATCCTTTTCCACCTGGAGCAACCAACGAATTCAACGAACGAAAAAACATTGACTGACTCACATTACATAAAATCGTAGTACACACAGAGCGAAATAACAAGCAAATTCATTTTCTAACTCATTTAATAGACCCTTACAACAATGGATAATGTATTGGCTATGAAAGTGGCTGCGTACACACGGGATACACAGGTACATACCACCACTGCTATTGCTGACGAAGATCCAAGCTAACCACACTAATACTACTACTACAAAGTACACAGTACATTTTTATATTACATTTCATTGATTTGAGTTACGTTCCAAGTAGATGTATTTACATTCTGCAAAGGTTTCCTACTTTTACTGCATTCCTTTATTGTGCTGTGGAGCAGAAAGTCAGGGTGGAGCCGCATCTTAACTTTTAGTGGATACATGAACGTCAACTTTAGTGTACAAGTCTAACAATCAGCTCAAAAAGCAGTCAGACTGTTGTTACATTGCACAACATTACTTATATTTTATATTACAACACTGGTAGTAGTACATAATACTGTATATTCGCTCACAAACAGCTCGCCCTTGACTTTTCTGATACGTATCTCTCAAAAAATAACTTGTAGCTTTTATTTTTGCTTCTCACTGGCATTTCATTGCCTTGTTGACTAGTATATTTACTGTACTACAGTACTAGGGACTATGGTAAGCGCTGCGGCATAATATCAATACTACACATGTAATTCAATCTACATTCATTGGTAGCCAAATTTCAGATGTGTAAAACCAAAATAAACTTCAACTCCTACCGCAACAACTTTTCTATATGGTTGATTCAAATCAATTTGTACGAGATCGCTGTGAAAAAATCAAATCGGAGCAAAAACACATTTCTGGGAGCAAATGTTAACATTCTTGAATGTAGTAGCAAATGCACTACGAGTGTAAAGAACGTAATAGCTGCATGCAATTATTGTGAAAAAACTGGCAAATAACCGACCTCAAGTTTATCTTACACTGTTGATTCAACAACATTTTGTGGTCTTCTGAGCATTACTCATCAGCATAATTACCAGGAGCCATCCGGGAGGAGTGACAATTATCATTTGCAAGAAACCCAGCCACAACTTGTTTACTGTACTTA
>JABASC010002466.1:0-17504 GCA_019776185.1 Plutomurus gul | reverse complement strand
TCCGTTATAGAAATTATAAACACGCTTTGCTTTGCTTTATATTAATATTTAATTATTGCTTTAGTAGTTCCATATAAAGCAATATAAAGGATGCCAGGGGTCTTTGTTGTTTTGGAAGTACTGTGCACAAATTATGATTCTCCGCATTAATTACGGATGATGAGAGAGAGAGACTGAATTAATCTTAGTATGTAAATAATTTCCATATGGCCAAGCAACAAACGATTCAGTCTGCATAATATGTTTTATAGAACTCATCATCATTATGTAGTACGTAGTAAGTGATGCAAAAAGTGAGACTCATGATTCTATTCATTTCACTTCACAACAGTTATTACTCCGCTGTGCACATGATAAATGGTGGGAGCTTCCGGCAGACTGACGGATGAGCTGTACCCAAATATTGTGAACATTAAAATTGTGATCCCACTGAACTGATTGTGTTTGCTTTCGCATTTCTTCCCCAACTCGTGCCGTCACATTCGAGTCTTTATTCTAGCAATTGATTTCATCCTCTATTCATTTCATATTCTATACGGGGTTCACTTCGTATGCAAATGAAAGTGCACTTTTCTTTTAGAGAGTGTTGCAGGTTCAATGTCGCACCTACAATGTCCCAAGACTAACCACGTCTCACAGAATGAAATGTAAATGCAGCTAAATTTTTTATGGTCCATGTGTGAAAGTTTAGGCGTTTAGTTTAAATATTTTAAATACATATTGCACTGTTACCCCTACTGTGGGGCGTACTAATGTAATGTATGTACTAAACTAATGTATGTGCTGCTATCTACTAATTTATTTAATAAATATTTTGTGCATTAGCCAAAAAACCAATATAAGGTATTGCAAAATGGGTACTGTGTGATGGCTAATAATAGGAGAATTACTAAACCAAAGTTGATGCGCGTGTATGCATCAACTTTGACTAAACTAAACAATTAAAAGGTTGTCTTTACGTGGTTGATCTTCAACATACTGTTGATGTGTATATTTACATTAATTAAAAATATCTTGTTCCAACTTTACCAATTGTAAGTGTAGTCTGTCAAACTCCAGAGTCAAATTCAACCCGAAGACCACAAAGCATGTCACTATTGATTCCAGCACGGTATAGGAAGAAAGCAAACCTCCGGTTTTGCAAGACACAATAGCTTCGAATGTCTCCTTTTTCTTTGTTACGTCAACATCCTTTAATAATACCTACTAAATAGTAGTAGGTATATATGCTTTGAAATGAGCTGGTAGTTCACCCTGCGTGTTCACTGATATTTATTAGAGGAGAGAGTGGAGCGACAAAAGGTATTTAAGCCGAAGAATTGAGTAAGAGAGTGGTTGGAGGGAGAGAGATAAGTTCACGTCACAAATAGTGAATAATGAGTCGCGAAATCCAATTTCTACACCCTTGCTCCAACCACGCCTATTTCGTCTTTTTTTGAAAACTTTTTTACTTTGTTTCCATTCCCCACTCTCCACTTACTGACGACAACTCCACTTCCACACTCAGTGATACATTTGCTTCTATTATAACGTCGCCTATTTCGTCTTTTTTTGAAAACTTTTTTACTTTGTTTCCATTCCCCACTCTCCACTTACTGACGACAACTCCACTTCCACACTCAGTGATACATTTACTTCTATTATAACGTCATATCTCACACACACACACACAATACACATTACTGTTATACTGACAATGTCTGTAAAAATATTAGTATTCCTTCGTTTACTTCTTGAGCCAGCATTAAGCATTCGGAAAGTTAAGGTGATGCACACTTAAAACTATAAAGGCAATGCAGTACCAGTCATGCTGACATTGTGCTGAAATTGTTCCACGAAGTAGTAAGGAGGAATACTTGAAGCAATTCTGTAATGCTTGTAATTCATATATGAACTTCCGTTCTGGCAAGGAAAGGGTTACATTTGTACTTGTACCTAATCTGGTTTGTGCTGTCCTATTCTTCAATTTTGTAAAACCTATATATACGTACTATTAAATATTGGGCATTACATATTATACAGAATGGAGAGAGAGAGAGAGTAACTGCAATACATATGGTTGAAATTGCACCCGACTCACCCTCGCTCACCCTTTGTGTGGCAGTCTGACTGTCTACGTTGTCGCTGCCGTTTGAAATATGCACTTCCTTTTGCTCGTCCTACGAAAATCTAATTAAGCTCACCTAACTAAACGAAATTCTAAAGAGAGTGCCTTCACTCTCGCTCTCTGTCTACATAGATCAGCTTGGAGCTTTTACGATTTACCCTTTACTAATTACTGGGTGATTTTCCTTTCATGTGGAAATTCTTCGAAATTACAATACAATGAAATGAGAACCCTCCTCTTTTCTGGTCATTGAGGAATTCATTTAATTTACGAGGTTAAGGAGCTTGCTAGAGAGGTAATAAAATTCACTTAATTCAAATTGCCCTGTAAATACATTCTCTTATTACTTATGAAAGCGATCAAGGGTTCAAGGCGAAATCACTATATTCAACAATAATGTAAATTTGGATATGTAAAACCTGCATCAAAAATGTTATTGTAAAATTATGCACAAATCCCAAAAAAATCAAGGTTGGAAAGCTGAGGCTACTTTGAAAGTTGTTTTGACTAAATGGAAATTTACAGATTTATCAACATTCAAGTACAAAAAAATGATGAAACAGAAAAGAATGATTTTACTATAATCTTTCCGACACATTTCATTTTTGTTTCAATTGTTGATATTCCAACATTAAAAGTAGTAGTACAAAAAATTATGTACTACTTTTGGGTTATTGTGATTTATTATGTCATTGTAATGATTGAGTTGACAATGCTTACCTGCAATCTTCTGTACTAACACTAAGGTTGAAAACCAAGAAATTTGTTTCACCCCCCCCCCCCCCCAAAAAAAATTTATCAGAATCAGTCTTCATCTTTTGAACACATACCGACAATTTGTGCAGCAAGATCACCAGGGGCTTATTCTTATTGAGGTATCTTATTGGGGTATCATCTAACACGGCGGTACTCAAAGAGTTGAAGTCCCTGAATACCACGCTGCATAAATCGGAAAAATTGTAAGCGTTGTTGATTGGTGTGCTTGCGCATTACTTGTGCATTAATCCCATTTGATCACCTTAAACCCATTTATCACATCAAATCCGTTTAATCACAATTCCCCAACTGTGATGTGTTTTTTACAATACAAGTGTTATTTACGAAACGTAATGGAATGTATGTATGTGACCATGATCATTTACCCGGTAGGAGGAAGAATATTAAGTCATGTGAAGTATCATGTCCTATGCATGTAAAAAGTGTCACTAATTGGGTCTGAAATAGACTTTTTTGATCACGTACAGCATAGAATTACAACAACGAAAGTCTCTCTTTCATTAGACTTCGAGAAATCAGAGGTTGGAGATCTCTGAAATTTTACAGACTTCGAGAAATTAGTTTTTTAGCTTCCTACTTGAATTGTGAAAATGACTACCTGCTGCATACACGTGTTCCTTTTCCTTCCATATGCTTTTTTATTGTCACTCAACGCATACACTGATACCCAAAACTACCGTATCATTATCCAGGATTTTTCTGAAATTATTGGGAAGCGACTTCATTCCAGTACCAGACTTTAGCAATTCTTTAACAGGCCAGAAAACACCTATTTGATTGGTGGACATGAATTTTCGTTCTGATTCCGTCATTTAACCCAGTTGATCTAGTTTTAAATCCAATTTTTCATAGAAGAAGATAACGACCATGTACTTAAACATTATTTTGTCTTGCATTACATTCTGCTGTACATGCTTAGATATAACGATATTATTCATATTATTCATGTAATTATTATGTAAAATCAACCGTATTTAATGGCCTAATTTTGAACTGCTGTTGACACATCTTTGTCTATGGCTTAACTTAATTTGACATTGTAAATCCATTGTGATGGTGACTCCAAATAAGAATTTTACATATGTTTTCGATATAAGTGAATGTAAATCGATTAAAATAAATTGTATCAGAAAAACTACATAAGTAAAAAATCGTTACCAAAAAAGCTATACTTGATGATAGTCTTTCAATGTGAAATGAAAGCGTGTGCTCAGAGTAAGCAGGTAGACTGGACGAGTACTCACACACAAAGCTTACAACTCTTCAATTGAATTTCCTTTAACAGATTCAAACACCACTCCACGGTCCATTAACTTTTAGAGTTCACTTCTTTTGGCTTCCCTAATATTATTATATTCTCTGAAAGTACAAGTCAATTTCCTCAGCTTATTACTTCGAGATTCAAGTGCAATGGAAGCACAATGCACTCTCTCTCATCTGTGGCTACAATGATGTTTTAGCCAAAGAACGTGAAGGCAACAAATTTTGTTAGTTGAACTACAGTGCAAATAGAAGCAATTTCGTCTGGCCCGTACATAATGCTTGGAAAAAATAACACCTGCCAACTAATAATCCTATTTGATTTGCGTACCCTAATGTAATTTGTGCTGTACATACGAGTCGAGCAAGTAAGTGACTGGCTGCTTGGGAGGGGATATTTCTTTTCCTCGACTCCCGACTTCATTATAAGAACTTTATTAGAGTATACAAACACATGGAAAAGTGTGGGGAGAACTGATTGATAGGATTTCCCAGCTACTTCAAACTTTCAAGCTCCTTTTCGGGTTTCTCAAGCACACTACACTGCAGACTACTGCATACTGCATTAAGTTACAAAGTACATGCAATCTCCATCGACAATACTTTTATATACTTATGAGTCCTTGAATATCCGTAGTCGTTGTTGCTTCGAGGAGTGCTCATCGGAGTTTTCATATACTAAAATATATTACACTATGGGATCATCGAGTTATAGTGGGAAGGAAAGAAGAATATAAAGGTGTATAGTTTGGGCGTAGGAATGTATGTATATTTTCACTTACATACGCAGATAGATGTGAGAATTGCGCTTTATTGTATTATTGAGTCTCAGGACGAGTCAGCCACATCACATCACAATAATCAAATGAACTCGTAGCACATCAGCTTCTTTTCTGATTCGAAGCACAAAAAAGTCGGAAGGGTCGCCAAAGGAATCGAAAGTGGAGAGGAAATTGAATATTCACCCCATTAGTCTTCAGTCAAAACTTTCAGAGTAAAGCTCTTGTACGCATTGTAGCTGCCTTTACGTTATCCTTCCCATTTTTTTCCTCAGTCGGGTATTGTTACTAGTACTCAGTTGATTTGCTAGGAGAACATTCGGAATTATTTGACTTCTCTGCTTTGATTGAATTGGACTGTCATTTTTAAATTATAAAGCTAAATTTTATTGTACTCTATTATGGTATGCTCTGGTAAAATATAGAAGTAAAATGATTACTTATAATGCCAAACAAAATAAGAAAGTTTCAAATGTTTACAGCTATAAATGAAGATAGGTTGATGTTTTTCTTGTTATGTTGTAATGTAATTGTTTTAGTATTTATTCGTCATAAAGCTTAACATGGTGTTATACGTTACGTACGGTCGTCTAGTCTGTACTATTTGTATATCGTATCACAATAATGTCAACGCACATTCCTGCATTCATTCCTAACGCATAACTACATGTACATACATACAATTCAAGTTACACGAGTATAATGCCCTTACAATAGTACATACTTTCTGGTGAGTTATATATAAGCAACATATACAATGGTACACATGTATGTACATTAGGTGTATGGGTATAGTACATATATGCACATTACTTTTTACAAATCGAGAGCAATGCGATAAATCTGTACACAAGAACATTCATCTTTCGTAGTCAAATCAAGGGCTCCATTAAATACAGCGCACACAGCTAAAATACAATGTAGAACGTAGTAGTATAAAAAGATGTACATAAATTAATTGCCTCAGCTCAGAATGACTTCACATAAATCTTAAGTGAAGAAATACTCACGACTTTAAAAGGGCAATGAGAATCTCTTCCTTTTATATTTCGACTGCTTTTCTTTCGTTGTTGCTACCATTCAGTGTTATGACTTGACGGTAAATTGCCATGCCACGGCGGCAAGCGGCCGCGACACAGTCTTGTTAGGTAAAGAAGGAATTAGAGTACACATTACATTGCTTTACGTTACTAATCGTTAATGCTAATGTTATTAGCGTGTAATTTGCCTCGTTTTACCTTAACTTTTCCATACAACGCTCACTTTCAATGCAGCCAATTACACCACGCTTGTTGTAGAAGTAACAGTCTTATAATCGTTTAGTTCACATGCTGTGTTCTGTAGTGCGCTAATAATACGTGATTATGTTAGTCCACATTAAATTCAACTGTATTACTGCACAGTATTTCCTAGACATACACGTCTTTAAATGTACAAACAGTGTCAAAAGGTGTAACAACAAGTTTCGTAGACAAAACCCAGTTTTGCATTGTCTGCAGATTCAAGAACATTTATTATTTCTAGTTGGCTTCTCCCCATTTCCTGACATTGACCCTAATAAAGCGTTTTAGTAGTGAACTTTTTCTCCTTTGTAGTTTTTCGTTCATTTCATATCGATAGCTCGTCAGAGCGAATGAAATCAAAGCAACAAAGGTTGCAGTCAATTCCAGATACCCAAACCTGACACAAAGAGCATAAAGTTTCTGCACAAGTTTCCAATAATCTCCTCCACTATTATCTACGACAAACCAGATATGTGGAACAGACATTCAATGCAGTTACTTCAATTCACTTGTTTGATCTCTTTTTAAAGGAATTGCATTCTGGTGCTTCTACTGCAGTCTATATTGTCGGACTGAGGGATTTCCTCGGCTTCTCCGATGCAGGATGCACAGTAAGATAGACACAATGTAGCCACATTACACAAGTTCCGTGTACTTGTACGATGTATTGTGTCGTGATACGAAGAAGAACAGAGTAATGTATGTCATAAGTGGTTCGGTTTGTCCATGGTTGAGCAAACATTTGGCAGTAGTCGTTGGGGGTGTTTTTGATCGAGTGAAAATAAAACATTGAACATTATATAAACCTACTGCTAACGTGTTACTAGTACACTGCACCAACTCAGTCGAGGTTCGGATCAATTCAGGGAAATGCCAAATTGGATTCAATTCGATGGACTCGTGAGTGAGTGGGTGCATGCGATAGAGATGCTCGGACCCTTCTTTACTTTAAGGCGATAACATGACTCAAACAATCATCTTTCGTAGGGGTGGTCGAACAATATGTGTATGTTCAACGGTTTTCTTGACATTCACTCAGGTGCACTGAATTCAGACGTATTGAGCCAACTGAGCGTGCAGTGCTTGCAATTCGGGTAACACATGTGTCCACTTTGGTCTGTCGTCAGGATCCCAGCACCAGCATCTTGTCATGGATAAATACCTGCAATCCATCAAATCATACACAACTCAGTCCCTCACTAATTACTGGGCAAAAAACGTGATTCACCATTATTTGTTACTCTAACAGTTTTGTGCACAGATCAATTTAATCATTGTCCCCTTTTATGTTTGTTATTTTTTACATTGCACAGATTTACAAGATCGTATGCAGTAGAACTTTTTCTCCTTGGAAATGATCAATATTTCTGACAACTGTTACAACTGTTACATGGAGATTGTGGAATGTACTGCGTACATTGAATTAATTGACATGTCAGTAACGTGTGTGAAAAACATGTTAACTTACAATTCATCTGGGCAATTGATAGGCTGAGAAAGACGAAATCCCATCTTCAAGAATGAAATCAAATCTGTGTGTTCTATCTCGGCGTACGGCTGCTGAGATAAGGTGGCCAATTCCCAAAGCAGAACTCCAAAAGACCACTGTAAAACAAAACCAGAGATTTAAAAAATGCTTCAACCATTCTGTTTGTCTTGCAATTAATCTCGACATCATATCAAATAAAAAATCATCTGATTATGCAAGAGCAATGGCATACAACTCGACTCCCTTTATCCACCACAATCTGAAGACAAGTCAAATGGCAATGCCCAACTCACTTTTCATTCTAGTCTCACGTACCATCTTGGCTTTCCAAGCTTCCAAAACAAATAACTATCGTGGTGTACAATATGTACGTGGTGGGTATGCTGAGTGTTAGCACAATGAAAACACCAAACAGATTTTCGTTCATTTGTTTACGTCTGCAACCATGCAGTAGTACATTAGATCATGCTTTTCTATATATATACAGAGATTACATCGCACACCTTCGGAATTGTAATTGATTTTTCATTGTGACACGACCTGACAACTCGCAAACAGTAGAAGAATTATCACAAAATCAAAGTCATATGTTAATCTAATGACACATGACTTTGATTTTATATACGATAGGTATTACCGAGGTGAACACTTAAAATTCCTTAGGTAAATCAATTTTTCTTAAATTCAAAAGTTAAAAACGTTCATCTTTCTGAGCACGCAAATTTCCATTTCGTTTTTTAGCCCTTCCGGCGTTAATTACATCGAGTGCATTTAATCGTTAAATTGCGCTATAAATAAATTGCAAGGTGTCTTTTCTGAGGTAACATCAAAGAGATTTGTGGACCACGACAAATGTGTGAGACGTGACGTGAGAGAATGAAAAAATTGTGCATTGCATAGATGAGTGGTGGTAGTTGACAACGTGACATGACACGAGAGATTATTGGAGATAAAATGCGATGTCGTGTCGTGTGGTATACCGATATATAGCATGAACAATGTGATAATAGACTACCATCTACGTACTACAAGAAAGACACAAATAACCGTATAAAGAATTTACCATATCAGCAGCGGCAGAAGCTCTGCCGTGAAGAAAGCATTCAGGTGGCATCCACTTGATTGGGCGACTTTCCGCCTCACCCGTCATCTGATAGTCATCAGGAAATAAGTCCCTTGACAATGCACGGTCGGACACTTTGACCACGAGCTTATCATCAACCCTACACGGAGTTCACAGAAGCAAAAAATTAAAATCGATAATCCAAATCACCTTAGAAAGCACCCGTCGAGTTCAGTTGACAGTTTTCATCCTACGTGTCTCTAATGCTCTCTCGCTTCTTTCCAAATTCTATAAATTCATGTCTATGCAGGACTGGTCTGGGGTTTTCTGGTTGGAACGCTTTAAGCGTTGAATGGGGCATGGATACAACGATTCTTCTTCAGTAAAGATTATTCTCAAGAGAATATAAAAATGTGTGCACATTCAATAGAATCTACTCTAGTAAGATGTTCACACTGGCAGTATCTTTCAATACACGGTTTCTGGTGCTATCCGAATTATCAGTATTATGGGAATCCTCCTGTGAGAGTCTGTGTGAATACTGTAAATAATATGTATAATGCCTATACCTTTTTGGAAGATACGATTAGGCCTTTCTAACCAACAGAATGGAAATTGTTTTCAAAAGTAACCAAAGTTGTGTGCACAGTGCACACACAACAGTAACAAAACTCAAAAAGACTGTAAGTCACAAGAGACACACACGAGGCACAAGCGATCCAACATCTTTTGTAGGAAAAATTGTACATTTTATGTATAAACACCGAGTAGTTAAATAAAGTATTTCGATTTCAGGGTACCTACTCTTGACAGACTCTACTCAGGTTTTACTAGGCACATTTTCTCTCAATTGCATATTTCAATATTGTATCAAAGCTTTGACCAATTTTGTCTGCGGTCTACAAAAGCTGTTTACAATTTTTTGTCACCGATTTATAATATATGGCGGTGTTTCATCGAAATATCAAAAAAGATTTGATCAATTCTCAAAGCATTTCCATTATTTGTTTAATATTTAGTATTGTTGTACGAGAATCACACTACAAATACACTAAAGCCTTGTATTATTCTGTTTGCCTTTTGCGGTCCTTTAAAACTAACGAGGTTTGTGGTAGTTACAAAATTCTTAACGATGTCACTTAAACTGTAAAGAATTGTTATATATTTTATATTTCATAGAAACATTCGGCTGCACTTTATATAGAATAAATAATGAAGATACAAATAGAGGACCATTTCTACTTTTTGGTGATAATAGGATGAGTTGGATTAGATCATTGCATCATTGCATGTACAATGGGTGAATGACTCCCCATCGACAATTCATAAATTTCCGTCTCACAAAGGTGAATATGAATGAATTTACTTTTGTATTGAATCTACTGTACGGCAAAGCCTTGTGCCAAATCAGCAATAGAATTAATATTTTCAGTGAATACAGACGTAGCATAATTACGTGCCAACTCAGTATATTACATCAATTTAATACTACAGCAAACAATTCGTGCGCTATCTGCGTATTTTCATAATTAGACTTTCCTTATACATTTCGGTCTGGCATGAAAAAGTTTGCCTTCCCAACACTCAGCTTTCCTGGGGTTTCCTTTCCATTTACTTAGTTTGCTGTAAAAAGTTTGTAATTCAAATGAGAGTCCGTGGTCTTAAACGAATTTCACACAACAGGACATTTTCATTCATCAAGAGGTGAGTAGCAACGAAGGTATTGACGTGTAAATCGAATTGACTGCGTCACCCTCTTAGCAAGACTAACGGAAGAGCGTCTTCTAATAAGTTAGCATACTCATAAAACGTAGGCAGAATCCAATGCTGTAGACACTACCAGTTTAGAGTTTAGATGCACAACACTTCCAATGGGTAAGCGCTTGAGAGAAAATGAGAAAATTGTGCGAAGGAAATCTCCGTCCATATATTTCATAATTGTTATGGTAGCTACACGTACATACAAATTCCTCTTACACGTAGATTTATATTACTTCTAGTATTATTGCATTAGAGGGTATGGAATGTTGGATGGAGATGGTTCGTATGTTATTTGTAAGTGAAGAAAAGCTCAGCCTGTACATAGGTAGAACAGAATAGTGTTGTATGTGGCAAGGTTTTCCAAGGTAATATTATGCATGAGATGAGCTGCCGTCTCCAGCAAGCAACACATTAACTCGTAGTGCGTTTTTCTCAAGAGAAAAAGCCGAAAAGTGCAAAAAGTAACTCTGCGTTAGTCAATTCGACTATATAAGACAGAGCGCTGTAAAATATGCCTAGAATGTGATGATGGTAGTCAAAGTCAACTGAGAGCCAACTCCTCGAGTACCGTGTGCGGAGCTACTTTGTCAGCTAGGCAGCAACATTGTGCATATATGTACATACTTATTTATATATGTATGGTATATGCACATAGGTAAAAGGAATACTTCATGTATTATGAGCAACTTTAGCAGGACGAGTATAACCCGAATGAAAGGAGAGAGTGGGTCTGACGCGTGGAGCAAGTGAGATGATGAATCAGTTCGGGTCTTGGGTTAGAAAAAGCATTTTCTCTCTTCACTTGCTTTGAGTCGAACGATTCCGTCTTTAGACTTTGCTGGCTCAAACTCTTTTCCCAATATCATCGTGTTCGAGCCATTGAAAATGAGCAGACCGCAAAATACTATATAAGGCTTATCACACTATACAAATATGACATACCCGTTTGATTTTTTCGTGTTTTTTTCTTTTCTGACAAAATAGGTAGTCTATATGTACATATAAGGAAAGAGGTGACATGTCTTAAAGAAACAGTTATGATGCTCGAACCACCTACCGTACTAATACAATTCTGAACTCAATTTTTACACGGGGACTCTGTAATACGAAACAGATACATCAATTTAGTATTCGAAAAGAGTTAAACAGAAAAACTTACACACAATTCCTACAAGCAACGTCTCGATGAAACAGATTTTGACGATGGAGAAAAGCAATTCCATTCGCAATTTGAATAGCCATATGAACTATTTCTTGTGCTGTAATTGGCCTGCCAGGACCAGACCGACAGCGCTGTAGAAACCTGTAAACAGAAACACAGAGGACACAGTTTATTTCTCAATCCCATATTTTATTTCCATTTTTACTTGACTTCTTATTCATTAAAACCCCCAGTGCTTTCATAGTTTAGTTTGGGTCGAGAAAGCAGAGTCGAACACAACACTAAGATAATTTATTAGCCTTTCCTATTTCCAACAGACCTACAAAAGCCCATAGCCCATACTTCATTTTTCTCTAATTTTTAACTTTTCTTAGTGTGCGTATACGAGCTCAGTCTGTTCTGTGTGTGCCTTCATTTGCAATAAAAATCTACACATTTTCTCCGTTGAACGGAAGCATTCCTGATGAGCCCCCAGAAAAAATTTAAACCACCCTTGTTGCATATTTTTTAGCACTTCCTTAGTCGCTTTCATTTCATTGCATTCCCTCATGGCACTCTATCCACGGCACCGCGTTCGACTCTCCTTCATTGTTTGTCAGACGTGCTACACTATAACCTCGTCGACTGAGTCATATGGGAATAAGGTAGTCTTGTTGAACGTTACATAATATAAATTGCACCAAGCAGACTACCACCATGCTTTATTATCCTCTCGCAGTAAAACAATACAAGCGAGAACAACCGTGTTGTCTGTACTTAGCATAACATAACTGTTGCATCGTTCTGGTGTCGTTAAGTCTAAAAATACCATGCATATTCACCGGAAAACATGAACTCATAAATACATTAAGTACTATCTGTACTGTAGCTACGTGAACGCACAGTATTTCCATTGTACTCCGTATACCGCAGCCCTCAACTCAAACCAATTTTTCACAACATCACAGCTATAACAGATCTTTACATATAAGTATAGTGTATATAGTTGTATGTATACATATATGTATGGGGCAAGTTTATTTTTCATTATTTTAACAAGATAGGGATTCCGAGTTGATGGGATGATTGATTTGATATTGTGTGCTCTGCTCAGTTGGTTCGGTTGTCCTTGCCACCAAACATATTGCATGCATGCATTATACCCAGAGATTCAGGAAGAACGCAGTACAAGGGTAATAATATTATTTATGCATTTATTTTATGCATGCTCTGCATGATGCATTTATCATTTGAAGCAAGGAATCATTCCTGCTATGGATCGAATTACTGTAACATGCACTGTGGTATGCATATCATATGCTTTTAGGTAATGATAACTGTTTAAGTACGTTATAAATTGAATCTACTACTGCGTACTACCAAACAGAATAGAGCATAATCTATCAGAACTTGAAATGGAAAGTGTTCACTTGCCTCTTCAAATTTCGGCTTCCGTCATCAGTGTAGATGAGAAACGGTGGGACCTTCTCCTCAGCTGCCACTCCAATGACAGTGTACACGTGCTTCTGCACGATTCCAACCAACGACAACCCTTCGTGTAATAGCAGGGCCATTTGCACAGGCGATGAGTGATCTGGAAAAACAATTCCATTTCAGTTCACTTCGTTTAGCACTAGGTATGTGCACCCAACACAACACGACTACTGTGCTCACGATCTCTTTAATATATCTGTAATACGAATGCGACTTCTTGTTAACTCATAAACACAACACAACCCTTTTATGACCACGGGTGGTGGTTACATTTTCTGCTATTTCGTTACGCTTCGTTTTGTTATCGGGGTGGCTATGCTGTTGCAGTGGGCTTTTGCAAATGGCAAAAGTCACCGGCACACACAACTGACATGAATTGACAAGATAACCGGTCACTTCTATTCACTCTCCATCCAATCCACTCACTCATTTTAATTATTTCAGTCGGTCTTTCCATTTTCGCCATATTAGTCATACTCGTTTACACTTTGCCAACAGATTCGATGATATGATATGATTTTAAATCAAATAGTAAAATAGTCAAGAGCCATTACACAGGTTAATTATTTTCCGCTTCGTTAACATTATTAAACATGATAATAGCGTATGTGATATACATTAAAACATGTAAGTCTAGACACTCGCGGATTCGTGTAAAGTTTAACTTTATCGACTAGAGAAGAGTCGAATATTATAAAACACATTACTGTGTAAAATTTTATTTGTCCATGTACGTACATGTTTAATTGTGATAGTAACCTTGAACTTGCCAGAATATTGTTCGTATGTATGTGCGCAGCATAATGCAGCCTTCGGAATAAGTAACAGCGTAATAAACTAGATCACATTATTACAGTGCACAAACCAAAAGAGGAAACAAATAATGAGACGTAATGTATTACAATTATTTAATAGAGAAGGTATGCCTTGTAGTAATTCTCTAAGGG
Source organism: Plutomurus gul (assembly GCA_019776185.1). Taxonomy (NCBI): domain Eukaryota; kingdom Metazoa; phylum Arthropoda; class Collembola; order Entomobryomorpha; family Tomoceridae; genus Plutomurus; species Plutomurus gul. Next base: position 3,403 of record JABASC010002466.1, on the reverse strand, counting down.
GATAAGGTATCTAAATACTTAATCTTATCTACCTGATTCAGACACAGTGGTGGTAGTTAATAGTATTGGTGGTAGTGTGATGGCACCAAGCTACCACCTCAAACTCAAACCTCACCTGACCTGTCTGCTTTTATGATCAGTTAAGAAAAACGTATAACTACTACGACCTACCATGTTGTTATCAAGTTAAATACACTGAGCAGCCTCTTCTGCAAAAGTATAATGAAATTGCCAATTAAGTTTGCAAACAAACAAGGTTGGCTATAATTTTGTTGTAGCTGCGTGGGTTTTAAAGATTTGCTCAAAAGAGCTGTCTTGCCTGTCTGCTGAAGTCACTTTTGGTCTCCATTCAGCAGGTAGTAGCTACCTAAAATGACTGGTTGCGAGTTCTCCTTCCAGTATTCTTTCTATGTTGGAGGAAGAGAAGGAAAAGGAATGAAGGTATTTCGAGCATAACCAAATCACTCTCTTTGCTATTACATATATCGTTGCATAGCACACCATATAATACTACGTCTTGTCTTGTGGCTTAGCTTAGCCTTTAGTAAGGCTGCTTAAAAGTCTTCTCGTCTGGCTGGCTCGCAGTAAGTAAACGACTGCTTTGCAGTTGCACTCTTTCGTGTATCATATAGTAAGCGGTGTGGTGTGGTATTGTATCGTGGTGTACTTACTACGTTAGGTAAAGTTGCAAAAACGTCTGAAGGCAATAAAAGGAGAAATAAATTGTACGCTTAGCTTATGCACAGCTTACGCTCGGCTTACCAATGACAGTTTTAACGATGACTTTTTCTTCAGATCCATCCCGTTCCAGAACAGTGCCTTTGTAGATTTTTGCAAACGTTCCCTCCATTATTACACTTTGAAGTCTTACTTTGCACCTGGAAATGCACAAATATCACACTCAGTTAAACGCTCACAGTGGTTACAAGCTAAGAATGGTAATACAAAGCAAGTAAAATGTGTTTGCTTATTGCCTCAATAAAATAAACGTTCCAACTTTCATTCACTCACAATTTTATTCTACCTACACTTATAACAACGTAGAGAAAGACATCCTGGTGTTGGGTCAGTTAGGTGTAGTAGGTATATAAAATGAACCGACTAGAAACAGTGGTCAGCTATACCACTGTCAGTTACCTATTTTAATGGGCTAGGTTTTGGCTATGTTTTTGGAGCCACTAATTACATACCTAGTTACTTTTTGTGTGGAAAGGTTAATTAATCAAAACTGTTACGAGGTCGACTTTCTGGAAAAGGAGAAAGTTTAAAGTCTTGTAACTTCTTATGTAGATACTTTATCTTGTCTGCGTAAGACAATGTTGGTTATTTGATGCTTTACAAATACGATGGTCCCTAGACACCATGATATTATGATTTCATTCTGAGATGGTTTGGATAAGCAATGTTACAACGCCCCCACGTGTCCTACTGGATATTGACTTGACTGAATATCCATCTTTTAGTACTACATGGCCTTTTCTGACGAGACAAATATTGTAAGTAATAGTGTCATTTACGAATGTACATTAGCTGAAAACAGATCGTCTACCCATGCTGCTTACAGAGTAGGTACTAAAGTGTAGCAGATCCTCCATGTATAATACAGTAGAGTGCATATATGATATCTATAAAGAAAGTCTATGTTAGTAATACCAGCAAGTGAGTAAAGTTGGATTTATCTTGTCACAGTGTTGCCCGTAAAATGAATGATAGGGTTTTTCCAGCGACTAAACCAAAAATAACAAAGGATCAAAAGTGATCGTAACCTTTCTATCGTCATCTCAGCCAATTTGCAACTGCTCGAGTCAGCTGCACAATTTGAAATTTCAGTGTAGTGAGGATTGGGTTGAAAACTGGAGTACGTATACGAGCCTGAGCCCAGACATGGGGAGACAGAAGAATAATGATGTGGAGATTCTGGACGAACGAAAATGCTGCCGCCTGATGCAGAGCCTGTACCAGTACCAGATCCCGAACCAGATGAACCATTCCCGCTTGTGTCACTAAAACAGAAATGGGAGAAAAACATTTTAGAAAATTACTCATACAAATACCATACCATTCTTTTTACCAGACGAAGATTTACTCTCTCTCTCTCACCAGAACCAGATCAGAACAGAATACAAAAGAGATACAAGAAAATACACTCCACGACTCCACGAGACACTAGAATGCTATACAAATAATACAATACGAAAACATTACGTAATCTGTAGAACGTAAAAGATTTCTTTCTATCGTGTTTTAGTATAGATGCAGTTTGATAGCCCATAACCAAAGCAAAGTCCACGCCAGCCCAATGTCCACAAAAACCGAGCGAATGCGAGTCTGACTGAGAGCATACATACAACAAATAAATAAATTGCGAGCAAATGGACTATGCACTCAATTTGTCTATGTACTCTTCTAGTTTAGCCACTATTTCTTTCTTTTCCATTCACTGCACTGGCTGCGGAACAAACAACTGACAACAAAGCGGTTATTTTAATTCGGGCATCCTTCTTGTTTGGTTTTGCTTTGAACGACTTCGTTTTGTTGCCTTTTCGTTTCTCCCTTAAGAGAACAGTGAATGGAGAGATGAGAGAAAGAAAATAGACATGTAAGTTTCTTTCCATGTCGATTTTGGCATTAGTACTACATTAACATCGGAGGAGCACTTTAGCCAAATGGTCGGGTCATTACTTAAACCCCACAAATGTAATGACCTTCCACCAATTGCCAGACAACATGATGATGATGATGGGCTCGCCGAAAAGTCCTTTTCCAAATGTTGCACACACAGAGTAGCTATATTGTAGCTATATTATTATACTGGAAGAGAAAGCAAAGCAACACTACAAGGCTACTTTAACAGAGCGTCTGTATTTGTGCAAGTAATGTAATTGCGACACTTTAATAGTATAATACATAGTAAAAGTAAGAATTTTCGCAACTGCTCCACCAGCACGTAGTCCCATATACCTATTGGTAAATAGAGATGGAGTGTTGACTACCGAGGACACGAAAAAATTACTTGCAATAACCTCTAATGTACTTTTTGCAATAAAGTCGAGCAAGGAAAATAAAGGGAAGTCAAAGCTTTTTTTTGCCTTGTAGTAAAAAGATGAATTCAGTGGAAATATGAGCTCCACTATAGGTACTAGCTTTTCTGAATACAGTAGCACGCAAGGAATAGCAAGCCAAAAAAGCTGTCAAACTTTGTGCTGTGAATTTCTGAGTTCTCTTCTTGCATCTCTTCTCTTAGAATAAAAGACAGCTAGAACAACCATAGGAACATCTAATGACTCAACACTGTTTTAAAACTTTTTTTCGGTGCTTAATGTAAAATGATAAGCAATGATTCTTTCAAACTTTATCTTTTCATTAGACTCTCCTTTGGGACAGCCGCCGACTTTAAACCCAG
>JABASC010002465.1:0-17504 GCA_019776185.1 Plutomurus gul | reverse complement strand
CAGCACAGAGATCCGGCAGTTCGCTGACACCAGCGGACGAATGCTGAAAGCAGAATGTAACGTGCTCACCAACATTAATCCCTGAACATGATACTGTGTTAGTTAGTAAGGTGGAATAAACCTTGACAAACTTGGTTCAAATTGTATTGTGTAGAAATGTGTGAAACATAATTTTAAACAATATATAGGTTTATGCATGTAAAGAACGAACAAAACTGTGTACTACTAAGGAACTATGGGATATTATAGAGAGTAACTCACGCAAGATAAATCTTTTTATCTATGTTTAACTGGGTTCCTAATGTACCCCAATGAGGAACAAAGTGACGTGACAATATGAGTGGCCTGACCTGACAACTGATTAACGCGAAAGACCTTTCCGGGGATTACTTTTTACATAGACTCTGTATCAAATCCCTCAAACAGATTTTATTTATTGCTGAGAATGTATTCTAATCAGTGCGAGAACTGGTCGACTAGATCCGTCGACTCACTTTACACGACTGACTGACAACTTGTCTAATCACAGTTCTGCTTCTGATTCTGACATACATTGATTAAATATAATTAGTGCCTGTCCGTAGTAGTAGTCTTTGTCTGTATTATTTATAATGTTGGTACCCCGTACACAGCACCTATCACAAATATTTTTTCTCATACAACCGAAACCAGAACAAGCAGAACACATTGAAGAACACGGTGCACAACACAACAGCTATTAACTTAACAATAACAATACGTTAATAAACGCACACACACATACAGCAAGGAACGAGAGATGAGGTAAAAAAGGTGCGTACACTAAATGACTACAAATGTTTAGTACTTCAACTTGAATTCAGCATGTGTGCAAACTAAACGAATGAAGAGTTTTATAAAGTGTGTGTAGTGGTAGTAGTAGTAGTAGCTCTTCAGCCAAAGTAGAGATTTGAACGGCTCTGCTCAAGAGACCACAAACACAAGTCTAGCATATGAGGGAGAACACATAAGTGGTCATAAAAGATATCATAGACAGATAGTTTCAATAGAAAGTAATAGAAAATAATCAAGATACTTAACTATTAGTCAGAATACCGGAATAACATATGAAACGTTTGCTTCCAATTAAACGGTATGTATTTCATCTTGTATTGACGAATGCATAATGCCTGTATACTCATTCAATGTACGTGAGTACAGTAAAATCACCTGTGTGCTATTGTTATGTACTTGCAGTACTATGTACAATTGTATATAAAATGTTACGATTACGGCGATCGTGCGCGTTTACTATTTACATATCAATCAATTGTTAATAGCTGTTATTAAACTTATTTAATGAGGTTCACTTGTCACTTTTACTTTTGAAATTGTAAAAATGTGCGTGTTCGCGTAAGTACATGTAGGCAAACGCATAAACAATCTTAATGTAAGTCAGAAGGTTAGAAGATATTCACGTGTACTCGCGCATACTGATCTGTATATATGCAGATAATATTAAAATATTATGTTAGAGCATAAAAACTAATGTCAGCTCAAAGAAAGTACTCATTAGCCAGCCCACGCATATTCTACAATCACCTTGCTTTGTAAATAATTGTAAACAATAGTGTAATTAATAATTTTTAAATTTATTTTGATAGCTTTCATCTTCAAGATCCTATACTTGCATCTGAATGGGTGATGCGGTTATTTGACTTTCAGTGGATACAAAATTCATGTCACCGAGAAAAAGGCTAAATTCATATAAAATTGATTTGAGGATCGGGTAGCCTCTTAGCCTTCTATATTATGGAATTTAACACCGGTTGCAGACTCTACATGGTTTCCCCAAAATACTCTTTTGCGCTCTCATAAGCTTGATTGGGGAAAGGTGTCCACTGATCTTAAAGAGAAAACCCAATGGTACCGTGTAACCGACATACCATCAACAACAACATTGAATGCGGAAGGAGAAGTATCACCAATATTCACTCCTACATCACTTTCTCCTCTCACATTTTCCACGGGACCTTCAGCTGCTCAAAATGTCAAATATTTTCGTTTGAATAAATTAAGCAAGCCCGAAGAAACTGCTGCAGAAATAAGAGAGGACAAATTAAAGATGGCGAAAAAGCGGCCTTTTATCTATGATTTCAAGAACAATATTTTGCGGAAACGGTATAGCAGAGAATCGAATAAAATTGTTGAAGAGGCAATGGAGATTGATAAATGTTCAATCGAAAGTGACATTTGCTCCAAATACGTTAACGAACCTACTCTAAAAGTGCCTTTTGACAAATACAAGAGAGAATTTGAAAGAAGACGAATGCGTCAAGCGATGATGCTAAAATATCAAACAGAAAAATTGCAAAACAAAAATAATCACAATTTGCAAACATCTCGATCAACAGCATCTCCGTTCTTCTCCGGAGAAAGCGACCAACAATTGTCAACTAAACGTCTTCCCACAAACGTTTCGTTGCTCACTTCAACTTTTTTGAAAAGTTTGACTTCTGATTCAAATTCTGCAAGCAATACTAATTCTTTTACAGAAAATCCACTCATTGTTCCATCACCGTGTCTTAACAGTGAACCAACAAATGCTATTTTGAAGTCAAAATTAACAGACGCGAGCAGTGCGTACCCCTTTTCATTTGGAATACTTGACTCAAGGGGGAACTCAACAGACACATCACCCATTACGATTTCCTCTTTATCATCTTTACAAGATCCTGCCTCATTATCTTCTAATAATGCCGATGATGATGTGTACAATTTCAGTGCAGGTGAAATAAATACCATTTAGGCAACAAAACAGCGCCACATTCATACACAATCATTCTTGCAATCTTTATTTCTAGATTTAAAAAGCATTATGCACGCTTTTGGGGACTGTGAAGAGCCGAATCCCGAGTCCGTGAAAATGGTGGAAGTGATCGTTCNTTTAAAAAGCATTATGCACGCTTTTGGGGACTGTGAAGAGCCGAATCCCGAGTCCGTGAAAATGGTGGAAGTGATCGTTCGTGAAGAGCTAAATGGATTTCTATATCTTTGTGAAACGACTGCACAGATAACAAAATCAAGTATTTTGGATTTTAGAGAAGCAATATTCACGTTGAGAAACGAAAAACAGCGTTTAGGGCGCCTCCTTAGATATTTCAGTAAGAGAAATCACAAAGTTAGTAAATATTGAAATGTGAATAATAAATTTTTGATAATAACGTTTTTGCCTTTGAAATTAGTGACAAAGGAGAAACCGAAAAGTTCAAAACAGACGCAGAATTGTAGTCCGATTAATTTGGAGCCCGTAGAAACTTATGAAGTGGAGATACGTGAAATAGTGGAAAATATGGATGAGACAGGAGATTTTCTACGACTCTTGGAATTAGGACCAGAATCAAGTTTGTCGGATTGTGAACTACGAGCGGATAGAATTGTTCAAAGATTAACAATGCCGAAATTCGTTTTGTTTTCCAAGTCACGCTCAATTTCTTTTGCTAGAAAATTGCCCAGACTAGCAGAATGGATTGTTGAAAGCCTTCATTGTAAGAAATTGATGAGTTTAGCCTTCGTAGATATGTTAGGATTTATGGTTTACGAGATCATCGCGGAAATTATGAACATGGCCATTGCAATGCGAATGGAAAGACTAGCTTCAACACCCATAGAACGTATTGTTGACCCTCGTGGAATGAACCCTGACACATGCATGTCGGCTCCAACGTTTTTGGTAATTTTCTTTTAAAATTGTACAGTAAAAATATTGTTTTTAAATCCCACGTCCATCCTAAAATGCTAATTTTACCGAATGCGTAGAAAAAACGAGCAGAAGATGTTTCCGAAATTTTGGTTCAAGCCGGCGAATTAGAAGCAATGCGCATTAAGAAGGTATTCTTCATTTTAAATTTTACTGGTCGATAAATAATCATTGCATAGGCAAACAAAATGTTGTTATTTAAATTATTTTAGGCTACAACAAAGTCTTTGGACATCACCGTGGAATACGAGAGGCAAATTTTACCGATAGATGTTCGAGATGGATACATTCGCTTTGCAAATGAACACATGCCCGAACCTTCAATGTCGTACAAATGTCAGGCGAGAAAAATAGCTAATAGGATATCTGATTCGTCAATGTTTTAATTATTTTTCTATTTGAAACTTTTTGTGGGAGAAATGGAACCTAACAATGTTGAAAAATTAAACGCATTTGTACTTTGTCTAAATAAATTGAAGTTACCCATTCGTTTCGTTTTACAAGGCAAGGGTTTGTCAGCACATTTAATTGTATTGGTGAATTCACCTTTCACCCATACCTTACCTTCCCACGATACTTTCTTAAAGACTTTCTCCACTTTCACTGTTCGTTTTTTTCTCCCATTTTCACGCTTGCTTGTCCAGAAGATGTCCACACAAAGACCACACTTAGTTCTCATAGTTTATTCGCTTTCAGTATGCTTTCGTTGACTTTCTCTATTATACTCTTTCCTTTACTCTCAGTGTAAGTAGTTACTCAAACTTTCTTCTTTCCCTCTCTAGACACTTTCACTACCATGTCAAAGACTTTCTCCACTTTCACTACCATTTCAAAGACTTTCTCTACTTTCACTACCATTTCAAAGACTTTCTCTACTTTCACTACCATTTCAAAGACTTTCTCTACTTTCACTACCATTTCAAAGACTTTTCTCTACTTTCACACTTCCAAACAATTTCCACTTAATATTATCCATTCTAAGACTTTCTCGGTAATTTTTTAAGCAGATCTGATACATGCTTTGTTCTCAACGAATTCCTCTATCCTACCTCCTCTAGTAAAACTATATTTTTTCTTTGGTTTTCCTATTTTTGATTGTCTTCTCCGTCGTTTTGAAATTGTGACTGCACAAAACATTAGTGCTAGCACTTGCAACAGATTGCAATTGGTACTACGAGGGGAGCCTGACATGTTTTATAGCTGACCATGAAAGCAATAAGATTAGGGGAATCACAGTTGAGATAACAGTCTTATTAAGGATTTACATGTAAGTTAAGGCTTGCCAACCTCGGAATTGGTTATAATTGGTTAGGTTATTGACACGCGAGGTAAACATTTTTAGCAGCATCTTTATTATCTTTCGAGCTTTCGATATTCAACGTATATCTTGTTCAGGAAAAATTCTTATCGAAAATTGAATGATATTAAAATCGTGTTACTAACATTCAAATGGTAATAATCTTTCTGTGTAAATAATAATGTACACATTAATTCATTAGTTCTTATTAAGGATGTTTTCAATTATAACTGCATCAAAAATTTTGGTTGAATTACTGGTTCTGATAGAGAAATGTAGAAAATTCCAACAAATCTTTTCCCAACAAACACGTAACGAGATTTGATAAAGCTGTTATTTCGTAGAGTTCCATTGAATTAAATGGGTTGATGTGGTTAGTTGAGCCATCACCCGTATGACTTACAACTTGTTAGATTCCGAGGACTTTACACCTTTTATCCATAAAAGAAAAGCATTGGTCAAAGGAATGAGAGTGAAAGCAACGGTGAAAGCATCTTTTAGCCTAAATAGGTCCATTTTCTAAAATATTACTACTTCAAAATTGAAGTGGGATAGGAAAGTTAGCTTTGCAAGCATGTTTAATAAAACTGTTACTCTATTTTTAAAAACTGATGTTTTTCCTAATTATCTTGTTTCATGGTCAGATAGAAAACTTATGAGCTGCCCCTCGCATCACATAGCATAAGCGTCTACAGCGGGATGACTCTTGCTGTTGCAAGATTACATTATAAAAATTTTTTTATTACTTACTCAAGGAAAATTGGGTTAAGAAAGACTCATTTCTATGCATATCATTCGATTAAGTAATTGTTATCAGTTATCACACGAAGCATGCTCGAATTGTCAACAGGATGAACAAGGATTTTTCGCAGGTTAAACATTATTTTTCTTAACTAAAGTTAACAGCAATTGTATTGGTTTAAATCAGTCATCCTCGTCACTCCCACTTGTCTTTTTGCCTTTCTTCTTTTTCTTCTTTCTCTTCTTCCGCGGTTTTCTCAGCTTCATTTTGGCCGCCGTGATTTTCCCTTTATTTGCATTTGGTTTTCCTTTCGCATTAGCCCCGGCTTTCAATTTCGACGGCCTTCTGCTTCCTCCACCGCCTTCCTCTTGTTCTTGTTTCTCAAGTTCATCTTTGTCCAGAATCATTCTCGTGTACGAATCATAGGGAAACTCTTTACACCAAGTGCCCGTGCACAACTCTTCCCCACACTCCTTGCAGCATTTCATTCTCGTTTCGGTCACACCTCGTTTATTTTTGGACACAATAATTCCAAGACTGGTCAAAATAGCATTTACTTGAGAACCGGGAGCCCCGCTTGCAGCAGCAGCAAGACTTTTTGCTTCTTCTCTGGATGTCATCAGTCTCAGTTTGCCCAGTTCAACGATTCGACTGAAAATATCTTCTTCCATACGGTTCTTGGGACGGGCCATCGTCAACATTCTCCAATTTATATCAACAGCGGCCAAATCCTCAAGACGAACTGATCTCATACTTGGAGGAACGGGATCTCCGAATGTAAACTCATGTTTTGCAATATTTTTTGCCTCTTTCTTGTTGAATGTAAATGAATATTCTCCATCACGAATCCGGATATCTTCAATTCGTAGCTAAAATTTAAAATAAAATACAAAAATTGTCCACAACGATACTTGGGTCTCAAAATTAATGAATAAATTACCTTTTCGGGACGGATTTTGTACTCCGGAACTTTATCGTAATATTTTTCAAACTCTTCTTTGCTTCTGATCTTTATTTTTGACAAGTCCAAAATCTGACTCGGTTTTTTAGTCTTATTTATAAGATCGTCTAATTTAAAGGCCATGCTTGCAACTATTTAAAAACTCCAACGCAGAATTTTTAACATTTGTTGAAATATCACTTTTCGCCCAGGAAAACAGAATGTGTCGGTCTTTACTGATTGCGTGCATGCCTGCTTCTCTGACGTTGAGTAAGTGCAGTAGCACAAACAAGAAATCGGTACGATTACAAAAGGATGTTGTTTCACATGACATTATTTTTATTACTCTAGTCTACGATATAATATACTGATAAACCTGCAAATACCTATTAGTGTTTATTGGGACTACTTATCTTGTCTAGTAGTATAAAATCCTCTGGCTCTTTGTATTTGCCTTAGAATTGAATTCCGCGTTATTCTGTAGAAATCGATTTTGACGCATGTCATTCAGTCTGCGGGACACAGTAATAAGGGAAAATCTCCAATAGCCTCGTCCTTTCTTCGCCCATTTATGAAATTGTTTTATGCTACACAGAAATAAATGTTCCAGCGACCCCCAAGTTCTGTTGACAAATTCTAGTCACGAACAACAGACCATATAATGTTATAACTCGTCGGGTTTCATATACCATCAGTGCGAAAAGACTTTTCATTTCAAATGTCTTTTGCGCAGAGCTGGTGGGTCAAGGAAGGATGTAGACCATAAGAATCTATACAATAATGGGTAATAAAAATAAAATGAGGCATTCCTGAAAATACACACTATATGAGAATATTAAAGATAAAAGTATGATTAAGGACAGATATATAAGAAGGGGCTCTCTTATAAGCAACGTATATATTGTTGGTGCAGAATCAAATTGCCGATTCTCTAGAATATCTATCTATAAGACATTGTCGATCGATTAAACACTTGATCAATTCATGCCGGGAATGGGAACGAATCAATTGACTTGGACTACCTTGAATTACAGTATAATTTCTAAAGAATGCATGTTTTCCTGATGGGATATATGTAATAAATAACATACCAGGTAGCAATTTTTACATGACACAATTCTGAAATATCTTAATGTATACCACACATACTGAATTACATCCAATGAATCTCCTTGCTGTCAACGTCTTTGGTATAAACTTTATACCTTATATAACTAGACTGTAATGTAATGTGCAGTTGTACCATCGCCGACGATATCTCTGGAACAAATACCTTTTACTAAACACGATCAATTTATACAAGTATTATTGGTGATTACTACGTTTGGTACATACAGATAGAGTACAATATTTTTGATGAATGCGTTAAATATTTAATAAGTAATTACAGTTTCATTAGGAAAAATTAATGGTGATGATCATCTTTATGAAACCTCAATCCGCAATATCCACAAGAATGATTTCCTGGTTGATCCTTAAAACATAAAAATGAAACATTACCTATTGACAAGGAACATTGATGTTCATTATATTGAAAACTGATTTTGTGTACAATTTACCAAATTTATGTACACTCTCGGATGCCCAGTGGGTCCACCACCGCCATCGCACCACACAACTCGTTTTTCGGTATCCTTTGGAGGGACGCTAGCAATCAAATCAATTGCAAATGCGGTGTTGACTTCCTTTTGTTTGTTAGTAAATCTTGACAGACGATAATCGTCGTTTTCAAACTTCTGTAAAAAGAATGAAATACAATTCATTACATTTCATATCATTTAAGAAACAATAAATAACTCTCATGTATCAATGTATCTTATAAGAAAATGCACTTTATTTATACCAATTTATACTGCGAAAAGGTTACGGAAACAATTTTTAGTACAACTGGAATTTTTTATGATATGATATGATGCACATTGAATGCTCGTTATATTTCGTCGATGTTCAAACTGCGCTGCAACTCTTTGACATACATACATTATTTATTCAACGTAATCAGACCATTCTTCGTTTAAAAATATTCTTTTGTCGTGTCGTGTCAGTCCCAGACATAAAGGTCAAAGCAACCGCCACCAAAGCAGTTGGCTAACTGTCTACGAAAATCATCCCCATCCTCCCCTTTCCGTTTCTTATAACTATGAAGATTTGTTCGACAATGTGTTGTTGATACATGGTGGCTGAAAATAATGCCTCTCATACTGACACTTAATGTAAAAAGCAGTTGAAAACAACTGTTTGGCAGCTATTTCGACCTGTGTGGGTCTGCTTGTTCATTGTTTTGTTTGCTACATTAAATGGCATGACGAGTCGAAATTGATGCTGGATTATGCATAATCGCCAGCGAATATGGATAATGAAAGCAAGATGTTAAATAAAATGAATTTTTGCTTTCGTACAGAGATTGTCACAATATTTTTACCATATTGACGGCAATCATCTTGTAGAGAATTTAATTTCGCATAAAATGGGGAAAAAATCGGTGGGATCGAATGAATGAACGGTTCTGAAGATACTGTGAAAATACGCATGCAAATTTATTTTTTGGTATTACTAATGTCTCAAGAACCGTTCATTCGATTCCGCTGATTTTTTCCCCATTAGTATGAACCCAAAAATGCATCATATTTAACATTTTGCTTTCATTATCCATATTCGCCGTAACATATACGTAAAATGGCAATTTATTCTGAATTTAATAATGTGTTCAGTTCAACCATGGTTCAATCAAATGTAAATCGCAAAATAGAAATATTAAATCGGTGACAAGTTGGAAGTACATTACCTGCCCTGTGTGAGTTTCGAGGTCTTTAGGGTCGTCAGCTTTTTTGAGAGTAGGAGCAGTTACAGTTACCATTAATCGGGAGCATAACAAATTTTTGCTCAAATTATGAGCTTTCAATATTAAACTCGATCTAAATGCCATATTTTCAGCAGCGAAGCAATCTATCCCAATTCTAAATATTAAATTCTGGAATTGAATTCAAATGAGCCGCGTTAACAAGTTTAACCATAAACATACTCTGAATATTCTGCACGCATCATAGACATCTATCTAATATAAGGCACGCATCGAGTCTACTTTATATTTCATTTGCCTTTATTAATTTAAATGCATTTAAAAGTTAAGATAACATTTAATTGGTTTTTACAGACAAAAGCTGTATATGTTTTTAATCCATAATCTTGATGGCATGACCAATGTAACACTAGACTTCATACATTATTATTTATTACAAAATGGTGGCAATTAAAAACGTTTGCACTTATCCCGTTGTAACATGCGACTGATGCTACAAGGGGTTGAAATCTGTTGACCAAAAATCTAGGTAATGCTATCATTTTTTCCACGAATTCTTCTTATTCTTCAATCCACTGGCAGACCTCCGTACTTTTCGCCGTTCTTCATGGTGTTTCTCTGAATTTTCTCTTGTAAAATTTGTATTCTTTTTCCTCTGAAAGGGCAACATATATTTAGACACATAAATATGTTGATAAATATAGTTAATGAATAGTCAAACTCATCGAAGTGTCATGTACAAATCCTTTTGCTTACCGATCTCATTGCAAAGGTCATTTCTCTGCTTCCTAATGGACCTCGAGATCTAATATCAGATGAGCGATCTGTGGCAACCCGCTCTCCCAGACTAATCCTAATAAACATCACATAGATATTAATTGAACCTACGCTTGTATGTATGTATTAATATTTTAGTTAAAAATTATTTATTTACTTTGACAATTTTTTCTTGCGCTGAGAACTTAGATCTGACAATTTGAAATCTTCTCCTGGTTTTATTTCAAAAAATTTTGGCTGAGTGATACCAGTGGAAGATTTGTCAATCTTCTTTTGATTAAACATTTTCAATCTTTCTTCACGTTCTTTAATCCATGTATCATCATCATCTGAAGAACTATCTTCATCAGAACTAGGTCGCCCTTCCACTTCATCCTAAAGTAATTGCAAATGAAAAGAAAATCTGATGAAATGCCAACAGAAGAAATGATAATTCCAAAGTATTAGACTTACTTCGTCGACAGCATTAAAAACAGCTTCTAACTTCTTCTCCCTCTTTCTTTCCATTTTAGATACGACCGGATTTATTAATCTATGACAGAGAGTATCATTGCGATTTGAAATTATATTAATTGTGAGTTGAACATTTTGAGTAGACTCAATTAGCACAGTTAAGTCTCTAACAACAATATACCTGTATTCATTGGCAGATTTATCAACTTCAAAGTCGGGATTCGAAAACATCAATTTAAATCTTTCGTCCTCCAAAATGTTGGCAATGTTCTTCTTAGCATTGGCGGGTTGACTCATCAGTTTTAATGCTAACTCTTTATTAACTTTGGGGAGGTGCTAATTCACAAAAGAACATACAAATATCACAATAAGTTTGGTACTTATGCATGCAAGTTAATTTAATGCAGTTCTATGATTTTCTTCGTAGATTCTAATAAAGTTTACAAAGAAATATTTAGTGCCTTACATTGAGTTTAACTCTGTTTGACCGTCCTTCTTGCAATTTCTCTCGAATTTTCTTCTTCTTAAATTCATCATATTGGAACGGTTGCACAGCAGTTTTAGCCTTGCGATATAGTCTCATGTCCATGAAATAGCCGTGCATGTAGGCACGTAACAAATCTGTTCCAATAAGATGACCAAGACCGATATCATTCAGTTCTTTCTCGCTTACGAATTTGTAGTCATCGTAAACTTGAAGCACATCCGTCTCCTCCAATTCTTCTGTTAGATTGTCCAAGAACGAGCACCAACGTGGTGCAGGTCCTAAACTCTTTGAAGTAAAACATACAGTAAATTATGTATTCAAATATTTTTACATACCCTTCTCCGGTTTATCATCTCTTAATTAACATTGTCAACATGTCAACTTACAGGGATAAAATAAGTCAGAATTTTTCTATTCTCATTTGCTACAAAAAACATTCCAGTATTAGGCACCAAGCAAAGATCATTCAACGCTGCTTCGTCTTCCACTGATGTAAAAGGTTCACCCTAAGTCATTCCAAAACAAATTAGTGGAAAATCGCAAGTTCATATCTAAAAGTTATAAATCAGTCTAAATTTATCGTTTTGGAATAAATATCTACAATAATTGTAATTACCGTGTCCTCATTCCAAATCTTAACAATTTTAGTGTCCATGGACATTACTTTATTCTCGGACTTGTGAAATTCAATATCCATTATGGGCAAAGAGTAATAATGATCTTTGACTAATGTGGGCTTTGACGAGCGAATGTCATAGAGGAGAACCTGTCCCGTGGATGTACCCACACCAAGATTCAGTTCATCCTTAAAGGTCAATGCTGTGACTGAAGGAACCCCATCAACACTATATCAGTGCAAAATAAAAATATTAATTAAACATAAGGTTGAAGTGCCAGTTTGAAAATGAACTCTAAATATTTACTCTGTGTCTTCTGTCATAGAATGAAGTGCAGCATCCACAGAACCAACTTTTTTCCCAGCTCTTGGATCCCAAGCTTCCACACGTCCTTCTTCCGTTCCAAACATTACCAAATGGTGGACTGGATTAATTACCACTCTGTTTATACTTTTGGCGTCGGTTTGAAATGGCGTGTTAAATCTTCCTAGTTCTAAATTTAAACGATAAGCTTCGTTAGTGGCTCCCACTACGTACATATCACAAGAAGAGGTATGATATGCTAGGTCGTGCCCAAATTTTGGTATCCTAAGTCGGTAATATCTTCCTCCTTGCGCATGAAATTCAATGTAGCGATCACATTGAAGAAATATTAGCTGCAATTATTATTCATTAATTACGATACTGCAATACATTGTATTGTGAAAAATTTGAGAATAAATTGATTTTTAGCTGTAAGGCTGTAAGAGTGCATTAGGTACCTTTGAGTAATCTTGGGAAAGAACCAAAAACTTGACGATTTCCGAATCAAAGCAACGTTCGAACTTCATGGATAGATTTTTAACATCGTAGCATCGCAGTCTCGGCTTATAAATTCCAGTGGCTAGAATGTATTCTCCATCAGGTGTCATTTGAATATTTGTACTTACACCCGGCATATCAAAATCTTGAATCAATTCAATTCTACGACGAACGTCGACATCTTTGCGTTGCAAAGATCGTTTCTTCCTCTCCGATAACCACTAAACCATAGAAGAGATATCCAATGTTACGGTTTTGATAAAAACAACTTTAAGGGTTATGGTTATATTAAATGCACAGGAAAAGGTTAGCTAATTTTTACAAAATGGCTTACATCCGGAAGCGATTTTCCAGAGCTAAGATTATAAATCTTTACATCGTTTGTGCTGCACGACTTCATTTTATATATCCTGTTTTTACACTTTTATTCCGAAAATTGAATACCTTTCAATTTTCGATGAAGTTTTTCTTGAAGAAGATATCCGCTGAATATCGAAAGCTCGAAAAATAAAAAAGTTTTTATTGATAATGTTTAACTCGAGAGTCGAGATGACCAATATGAGTCACCAATTCTATCACCGTTATTCCTAGTTTAATGTGCACAATCTGTGCCTAAATAAAATAATGTTTATCTGCTGTTGCAAATATATTTGGTTAGATGTTCACAAATGTATTTCGGATGAAATGCGGTGTCAAATTCGTTGACGATGTTAATGAAACCTGAAAACGATTACAGAACACAATATTATAATCAATAAACGTTAAAATAACCAAATTAAAATATGCACCCGCACTGACATATATTGGAATGTTAATCATACGCACTATGTATTTCCACATTCGTTGCTTTGCTAATTGCTGCCATTCACGATTTAATAAGCATTATATAATATAATGCATTCTAGTCAATTCAAGGCTTGAATTTCAAGCATTAAAATATTATATTCAATTATAATCATTTAAAAACAAAATACAAGTACGAGAAAACTTTATTAAACAAAATTATTTGACCACGTCCACCACAATTAATAATTTTCATTTTTTTAGTCGTCTGTTGGTTTCATAAACTTTCTCTTTTTGTTTGCAGGGGTTCCCTTCTCTGGCACATTCGGTCGATTTGAATTTCCTTTGCCACGATTTTTTCTATTATAATCTTCCCTATCATGTGAACGTTTTTCTCCTCGTTTCGATTGATTTTTGTTGTTATTGTTCCCTCTTTTACCCTGTCCTTTAAAACCTCCTTTGAACTTTTGTGCATTGAACCTCTTTTGCTTTTCTGCATGATCCTCAGAATTTAATTTTTGTAAACCCGGTGCATCTTGTCGGTCTTTTTTCTTTTTAAAACGTTTTGCTAGAGTACCAATTATGCTGCCGTATGTTGCAGCCATCTCTTCATCTGGGACATCTACTTCGCTGTTAACATCCTGTTTCACTATCTCTTCATCTTCACTGTTTACTTCAGCTTCGCCAACGTGATGACCTTTCCATATTCCTTTTTTTACGTTGTATTCGACTTCCGGATTGAATCCACCAAAGGACTGACGCCCAAATATCCATTTCTCACATTGGCTGTAGCTCGGTATTTCTTGTACATGCCCGGTTGTTCTATAATCCACAGGGAGTTTCTTTTTGTCATGTATATTGAGTACGATCATAATAATTGGTAAGAGTAAAAGCTACTAAATATAAAAATGTCCCTAATACAAAAGGTACTACACTAATAATTTAGCTTAGCATACTAATAAATCTAACCAATAAAACTAATTGTAAGTATGGCGGTGTTTTTATAACCGGCTTAAAAGCACGTTTCTTCTGTGTTTATCAGTGCGGGTATCGTGCATAAAATGTACATAAAAATAATAAATTACAAATAAATGTTAATAACTACATAGGTTCTCTTACATGTGCGATTCTTCATCAGCAGTTGGCTTTACTTCATTTACATTAAGATTGGGGGAAGGGGCGTAAATGTTCACGATGCTTTTTCTCAACACGCTCTTTATCAACCTGATTTTTAGTTCGTCGCATAAACTATAAGACGAAACAATAAAAATAATAAATACATTTTGGATCCTTGGCTTTGCAATTATTAAATCGTTAGGAAACATAATTGGTTTTGAGGTATTCAAAACATATCTTCGGCAGGATGAAGCGATTAAAAGATCGATTATTTATAAAATCATACCTTCATGCCCAAGACATGGTTGCTTAGTTTGTTTGCTAAGTTCATACTTCATTCAGAATGTAATTAAAAACGCTTTGCTACTTTCGTTTAACCAACACTCGACCGACGCTAATAAAAATGGAAAAAAGTAAAAGGCAAAACAAATGCACTTTTGCACCACTATTCTGTATGTATACGCATTTATCTAATTATACACATGTCGTTTGGACGATTTTCCAAAAAAATTGCATATTACAAAAAAATTAAAAATTATCCAATCAACGGATGAATAAGCTACAAAGAAAACTGGTTGAATTTTAATTAACATGTGCTCGTGGTCCAGGTTGTGTTTGCAAAGCATTTAAATTGCGCTCTTGGTTCTTATCATGCATTCTCGATCCGATTTTAGTCTCAGGATTGGGCCAAATTCTCCGTACATATGCGAAATGCGACCTTTTTATGTCTTTATCTGAAACTTTTTAGGTTTAACGTGTTTAATGCATATAATTATGAAATGATTACAATAATTTTAATGATTGTATTATAATAATTATAACCAGGCCCATTTAATTCATTTGTTACGTGTTACGTAGCTTCATGATCAAAATCACATGTTAAATTTATATTGGTGAAATTGGTCTTCTATGTGAAAGATCCTCCCAAGATTGTTAATGTGCACCTAAATAGTGCGAAAGGTGGAATTTCTTTGTTCATACCAGGGGACCGGGAATATCTGAATGTAATTGGGATCGAGAGGTTATTTACAAAGTTGTACAGTGAGTAAGGACCACTACGCTGAAATCAGCTCGTTTGTCGCTAAAATTGGACACTGAAATTAGCTCCAATTGGGCCAGTATTGAATTGGCGTTTTGAGCCAATTTTAGTGCCTTTTATCAAATCATGGAGCTACTTCTAACGCCAAAGCCGAAAATGTCGGTTGAAATTTTTACAACACATTGATCCACCGATTTGCACCTTGATTGACCAACTCCAAGACTACCACAGCCGTTTTCAGCGCCTTTTTCTCTATATATTTGTCGTTGGTTCTAAAAAATTTAATTTGGTAAAATGCTTCTATTAAGCTCTGAAGTTGAGCTGTTTCTGGTTTTTCCCAAGGGGTAGTGCTCATACATAGATGGGAAATGATGGAAATTAGATTTTACTCATTGTCTTATATTTAGTTTTGGAGTATTTCCCCTGCGGATAGATACATTTAATTGTATAACGTGCAAAATGTAAACAAACACGTGTAGGTGATTGTTTAACGGATTTGTTTACATGCAAAATGGAAACAAGATTGTTTACATTTTGCACGGATTTGTTTACACGTGCAAAATGTAAACAAACACGTGCAGGTGATTGTTTACATTTTGCACGGATTTGTTTACATGTGCAAAATGTAAACAAACACGTGCAGGTGATTGTTTACATTTTACACGGATTTTTTTACACGTGCAAAATGTAAACAAACAAGTGCAGGTGATTGTTTACATTTTGCACGGATTTTTTGCACGGATTTTTTGCACGTGCCCCCAACTAAAACAAATAAAACCTTTCTGTTAAAGCTCATAAATCGAACCCTAACCACCACCAACTACCACATTGTTCCACAATTTTTAAAAGAAATCCATCTTTATTTTTTAAAAACTTTTAATTACTTCGATATTGAGTTAGTAACTCATTTTGTGGTCTTAAAAGATTTGTAATCGTCTAGTCGGGTTTCGGTGCCCTCTGATGACACCGTTTTGATTAGAACTGAACTGAAAAAGATGGAACCGTTATATTGTCCAGTAAAACTAGTAAATATTACACCCCATTTACTTTGATTAGCTTTTCGTACTCTCGCAGTCTATTTCTGCGATTAATTTTTTTTAAATCAGGAAAGAATAAAAAATATTTAAGCGTTTTAATAAACCAACACATGAGATAAATTTTTATTGAAATCCAATCTCCAAAAGCTCTAACGCAAGATTAACAAAAATGGGAAAAAACAATTACATAACCGCCATATGGTATTTTACACCTAATAACCATCATTTACTCAAGAGTACTTTTTTACAAACTTAATAATTGAGGAGGCTTGCACGGTTCCGATTAAAAAACCCACAAACTCACATTTCTCATAATAATATGGCGAATTTCGAAGCACGTCTCCCATATAAAAATTAGTTACTTATTGTTAATCTAAAGTCTATAGCTACCGTAGTCTATTCACAGCAATAAATAAACTATGTATTATGCTAAAGGAGCATTCGCTTCTCTATTAAATGGACGTGACTCACAATTTAACAAAATGACACGTAAGGTAAGATAAAGCTATTTTGAGTATATATTTAACATCAAACAAAATATACCTGAGTAAGGATTAGACATGACATTTTACAAAGTTGAATCATTCAGGCACATGTCCAACTAGACTTTGTCATTTCATTTCTCTTTTTTGGTATATTTGTTGGATACAATAATAATTAGCGTATTAAGAATGGCATGGGACAATACATATAACACACATGACCATTATCACATACATGTAAACACAAATAGAGATATTTAAGTAAACGTGCTATAACAAAAAACAAATGTGTACCATAATACAGTTATGTACATTACAGTTTGTAGAGAGATTATAAATATCAGAATACTAATATAGATACTTTTTAGGTACTAATATTTATATATAGTGCTTTGTGACTACTTTGTCTTATTGT
>JABASC010002464.1:0-17520 GCA_019776185.1 Plutomurus gul | reverse complement strand
GTACTAGCAGACGAGTGTCGAGTGGTGGGTATTGTGGTCTGGATATACTACTTCTCTCTCTTTCCATTCTCTATTCCCTATACAACTAAATTGACTAAATAAATATTCTCATCAGAGTAATAATTACGATGGAAAATAACACCTCGAAGTGAGTTCAGAGCTAGTTATGCTGAAGCATCAAGCAACAAAGGCTGACAATGAAATGAGCTCGAAGCCAAAGTAAAACTAGAGTACTATTGAGTAACGATATACTAAAAGCAACTGCACCACCACTAGAGCTTCTCTCTCTCTCTCTCTCTCTCTCTCTTCTAGTGAGTGCACAGAACAGAGTACATGGTAGAGCTCGTTTTTACACAATATTCGTTCGTTCTATGCAGCCAGATGCGGAAAATGTATTACGTCACAGTCACACAGTATCTATCTAACCTACTACCACCACTACCACCACCACCATGTACTCGAGGGAGAGAAAGAGAGAACACAAATGAAGTTGTGTTCTTGTAAAATAATACCACACCAATCTTAAATGTAGAATAATGTTCGAGATGTATATATAGGCGGACCTTCAACTCACAGGTGATAGGATCTTCCGCGTTTCACTGTTCAGCAGTAGTACCTATAATCGTAAGTAAGTAGTAGCCTACGCCAGTACTTGTTGTAGCATAGGTGAAGTTCCCCTTTCCTTAACTAACCATTTAACCAATAATGATAATGAATCAAAATAATGAGTGCGAATACAGAACGGGAAAATATTCACTTGAAGTTGGATGCTCTGCACTCTCTTATATAAGAAGTCTGCTGCTGCTGCTTTACTGCAATTGCAAACATTTATTGTATAAGACCAAAGTTGTTGCAAACTTAAACTTGATTGTTGGGTTGTAGTCATCTGTAATAGAGCCGTTTATAATGATCTTTAAGTATGTATAGATCGACTAAACAGAAACCTATCCAAATTGTAGCTCGCGCAATTGAAGGTCGTTCATACTACATATTGTTGTTGCCATCAGGCCTCGTAATGAAAAAACTCATTAAGTAAATGCGATCATATTATTATTATTATGCTTATCAGGATTTTTCCCCTCACCAGATTTGCTGGCAGAGGCCTGTGGCCTGCTGCTCTATGCATTGCATTCTGTTTTCTAATAAAGGTGCAATCGAGATTTATCTTAACAGTATGTAGTTATGCAAGAAGACAAAATCAAACAACTTATAATATAGTTTTCGCAATTGGAATTCTGTTTTTTCATTTGTGTAGTAGCCCTTCCTCATTTTTCTTTCAGTGCTTCCAATAAATACATTTAGTAAGGCTGTCACAAGAAAACGAACAAATATTCTATAAACACTATAATATCTATTATTTCGAAATTTGATAATGAATTTCATCGAGAATCTTCCACGATTCAAAACTAAACTTTGCTCAATGTGAGATTAACAGTTACGATTCGAATGGTATGACAAATTAAGTAGTTTTTGCTGACATGCAAAGGATGCATATGGTTGCATGGTGGTACCGTAATTTTTGTGTTTCAAATTTTCCACAAATTGTCATTGTATCCACATTTGTTTGTCTGTCTCCACTTTGCACTTACTCTATACAGTTAACGTTATATTAGTTGTAACAACAGTAATTATGCAATAAAATTGTGCACACGCATACAAGTGACAAACCAAGTAGCACATAAGCTAAAAGCAGAACATATTATTATTTGTTCGCTTTCTTATGAATACACGTTGCTCAATTGGTAAATAGGTACAGATTTTAAACTATCACACCATCAACAGCCATTATCATTATGAGTGTACAATGAGTATGCATCACAAATTAAGTTTTTGTTATAAGCCAAACTTCATTCAGCTAAGTGATTGTCACGCGCTGAAAATGTGAGGTCGTGTATCCTTATTATTATTATGTTACCAGCTATGTCTTCATGAAAATGCTGTATGTAGTTATGTATCTGCTTACAATAATAATATACTCGTGCTTATACTTGCGTATATATAACTTATACCCAAGAAAATGTTTGGCATTATAATAGTATGCATATCTTTGACGAAATTTTCTAAAATTAGATGAATGCATTCCGTTTTTACTCGAGCAAGTGCCCCACGTTACGGGATTTAGGGAAGAGAAAGGTATTTAAAGAAGGACGCCATAGTAAACGGTACAGCCACTTATGGAAAACTAAATATGGAACTTATACGACTGTCGTGGGACAGATTTAAGCACCAATCACTTCCTACAAATCCGACAAAACAACCTTCAGAATACGTTTTAAACCAGAAAGGACACCTCTTCATTTCAACTGGAGCTTTTCCAATTCAACAGCATTTTGCTTAAGCACTCCCAAATATTTTCTACGTATATTCTCCATTCCCAATCAAACACAATACACATTCTAATCAAGTAAAGCCTGCTCGCTACACTCACACAATCAATCCATTCAATATTTAATGACGTTAGTGAACTGACCACGGGTCATTCATATACGGGGGGAGGGTGTAATGGAGTTGAGGGCGGTTGATTAATTGGCAATAATATTAAACTGAATTTTAATGATTACGCAATGCCAGCACATATTATTATAGTCCATTATCGCTACCTCATGGCCTTAAAATTGATCACGTGACGATTTGGCAAGTTTCGAGAAAGCTGTCAGTCTCTACAGAGGAGAACGCTGTAATCGAACCAGCGTCTATATAGGAGAACAGCTAGTAGATCTCGTTAAATACTGAAAGTATGATATAGCAATATGTGCGGATACATACATGCGTATTTGCACTTGCACGTACGTACGTAGCGTACCGTTGACGGCATAAATGAGCTCTAACAATTTCATTAGTGTACACGTACGTAGCCAACGTCTCAGCTGTTTACTTCCACTGTGCTCTGCTGATTTTACATATGTTGTTGTTTGCGTCATAAACCATTGGTTATTATTGTTGAACGCAGTTACCTCTCTAACCATCGTGTACATAGGTAGTCTCATGGTCTGTACATACAAACACGTATACGTAAGTACTACACGGGATATATTATAGGAAGAGAGGGGTCAAATGCTTCTCTCTCTCTTTCTGTGGTACTATACTATTGCAATATTATTATTTAACCCACTTAATGTGGCTAGAGTAGTACTACATTGTTTTGATGCGTTCCTCAGCAAATCAACAACACGATCCTCTTCTGTTGTTGTTGCTGGCAATGAGTAAAAGCAGTTAGCGACGACCATTTCGAATGCAGGTGTGCTCCAAGTGTGTTAACTTTTCAGGAAAAAGTATAAAAATCTTCAGTTTAACTTCAGTAAAATAATGCACTGGCAAGGCACTGACTGTACAAGCTCTCTCATGTGTGGGGAGGTGCATGAAAATTAAACTAGGTTTGGGCTTGGCTTGGTTCGACGAGATGTACCCCGTGTGCATGGTATATAGAAAAGTTTCTGTTGCTTTTGCTGTCAAGTAAGTTGCACACAGTTCGCTTTTCTATGTGTGTTCTATGTATGTAGTATGTATATATGCACTGCAGCAGCAGTCTTCCTTCCCAGCATCAATTGATAGTTGCGTAAACAGTTCAAGTTTTTGCCTACCTACTAATGTCATTAGTTGTAAACGCAATACGCTTATTTTGCCTTCATAAAGATGCAAGTCAACTGACTACATATAATAATATATCGACCTTGTATACGACCAGAGAGAGAGACTGAGAGACAGAGACCATGTATATAGGCACATAAAAGTTGCAACAGTGTTGTGTACATCCTCTTCTTCTTGTGAGTGGCAGCAGTCAGTGGTTCTGTTGAACCTTATTTTCCAAACGGTGACAAGAGCAAAGCAAGAGTCCGAACACACCACCATTCACAGTGACTGACATATTAACGCTATTAGTAAGCTGTATGTATTCTGAGGGACACAAATACTATATCTCGTAGTATCCGGTTGCTTATCGCACCATTTCGACTTGTGTGTCTAAATATTATGTAATGTGAGACGACATGAGATTTCTCCATGCAAGCATAATATATATATATTTATGTATGACGTGGCAATTACACAACCGAGTCGAGTGACGATTCTCTGAGAGTACTGAAACTATGACTTGCTCATTTTAAAGTTGGTCTCCGAAGTTTAGCTGTGCGTAAGCCTCGAGTAAAGGATTTTTCAAATCTAGGATCTCCGTGTCAACTGCTAAACCTGTCCTGGGAGCATGCTGCTGCTACTGACCACCGATTACAAGCGAACCTTTTTACTATATATATGATTTCTGTGTAATCTATTTAAGAGTAAGAAAGAACATGTTATTATTAAAATATATAAGTAGACGCTGGGCAGACGGAACGGTTGTATGAGTCGTTGTGGGGCTACTACCAAGAAAAAGTTGCAATGTTAATGTGTAAATATATATATACATATGTACAAGTACTCACTGTGTGTGTGTGCTGTGTGTGTATGTAAAAGAATGAACGCTGTGTGCATTTGGTCAACTGTGTGCTGGTACATAATAATATTATGTGTACGGTAAAAGGCGTAATAAAAGTAGAAGGTAAACAGAAAATGATAGATTTAGATTAAAGGTAGAGATCGTACACGCAGATGACTCGTAACCAGAACTAGGACGAGATTTAAGCGTAACTATATTCTCATTGTCAACAACCACCCCACCAACCAACCAACCAACCACCACCACCAGCATTTAGTGTAAATAGTAGTAGAGCTCAATAGTAACAATGTAGCATAGATATTATATTATAAGTAGGTATGTAGGTAGGTGTATTTTGTCGGAACTTGTTCACAGCAGCCGTGTATTCACGTATAGCTACTTATAGTGGAACATTGCGTTTATAATGCTGTCGCCTAGTGTTGACTTTGATTGTTCGAAAGTGCACGGTGCGTTTTCCCCATGTTCGTCAGTTGAGTTTTTGTTTGTTCCAAACTACAGACTTGAAACGCAGAGAGAGAGAGAGAGAGAGATAACTGCATAATTATGGTATTATGTAACCTTAAGCCAGGCCAGAACATCCATGAGAGATTAATCGATATCATGTGTAGAGCCTAGGCTGGTCTGCCATGTACGATAAGGTAATGAGTTCAATGTAACATACAGCACTCTGCGTCTATATGTATTATGAATTTGCCAGAATGATAATCTGTCGTTCGCTCTCTTGACTCTTCTCAATTCCTATCCTATGCTTACAGCTACCGTGGCTCTTGATGCTTCTTCATGCAGAACACCATTGTCAGATTATATAAATATATATATTGCTGCTGTCATCATTAAGGATTTTTAGTTTTACTCCCTGTGACGTCCTGTTTACTTTGATTTTTAAGAAATTTGTTAAAATTTCGTGTTGGTACTATTCTAGAATTCTAGTATCTATAATGACAAGGTCTTTTAGAAATAAGTCATCTCTTTTGCTGATTTTCTGCCAATAACAATTTGGTCTGAGGTCAGAGTCAGAAATATAGACTACCGACCATCTACTAATAAGTTAAGGCAATTTAGGTTTTTCGGTGACGCTGAAATTTCAACAAATGATAGAAATCTTTAAAGAAATAAATGTAAGTCCTTAGTTAGTAACACGATTCGACCGTGGAGTCTACAAAAAAAAGCTCTGAACCCGGTCCTATTTGCCTGATTCTATTTTGTATCAAAAAATGAAATTGTGGGTAACGAGAAAAGCACACGAAACTTTGATAGATATATAGGAATGGCTGCCATATCACTTCGTGTAAATAATTAACGAATCAGGATTTATGTGTAATTTACACGGAGTGTAGCATGCTAGGAAAATGATATTAAAATCGTACCGTGGTAATCGTGCAACGATCTGGGTACATAATAATTTATAGATTTCCAAGCTCCCTTTTACTCGCCCTGTAAATAAATTGAAAGTTTTTCAATTATTTTTAATTAAGAAGAATTGTTTTAGTCGAAATGAGTTAGAGTTGCGGAAAGTGTACCCATGGAATCATAACCAAACAGACCATAGTATATTAAATACAGCGACTTCTAGGTAAAACACTTTTTATTGCTAATCACGGGTAATATGAGTCAAATTATCTGTAAACATTGTTTCAGCTAATTTGGGTCTAATTTTAAGGTATCTATTTCGAATAACATACAGTGTAACTCTAAACTGACATACACAAAACTCACATACATACACAAAATTCTAAAGAATCTAAAGGCAGTAATGTAATATTACTTTTTAATTATATTTATAATAATGTATATAATAAATACACCCGCATTCGGTTCTTCCATCTTTAAACATTCAAGTCCTCATTATTAGAAATAAAATACCTCTGGCGGATACAAACATTGAATTTCGAAAATAATGAGCGATATAAATATATAGTAAAAAAGGTATCAGTTTTCCCTGCTTTCAATCTTTCAGAGAGTTATTGCGTACTCAACCCTTTAAGAGAGCTAGAGGCTCTCTTGAAACGATCGGAAAAGGCAAGGCAGGCCATTTCCAATGGGGAATTTCTAATTTTTGTGAGATGCACAGCGAAATTGAATGACGCAAATTCTTCATGGGAATAGGGAATAGGAAGACAATCATTTGAGAAAAGGTTCTGTGGAAATAAAACTCCAAACTAAAACAAGGTCAATCGGAGAGCCGTTAAAGAATCCAATTGTGTCCGCAATATTTGAGAGTCGTGGTCTTGGTCCGCAGCACCAACTGGACAAAAGAGATTGAATTGGCAAGATTACCTGCTGTCCACCTCAGGTGCACAAGAGCACAGCGCTATGCTAATACCTTTTATACGGGGAAATGTGCCTTCTCTGAAAGTCACGACAAATGTCTCTAAAACAGTAAATCCCTCAAAAAGGGAAAATACGGTTGTTCTGCAAGTCCATTTTTATTTATAGCGCAAGAAACGAGATCGAAAAATCGAAAACAAGATTAGTGATTCAGTGATTTGAACATAAATTCCCTAGCAGATAGGATTATTCGGTTATTGTAGCCACGGCTCCGACGGCTGCGTTTGTAACTGTGCCCACTCTAGAACTGAATTATTAACTGGAGCCTTGCTACTATTTTCTCTGCTATAATGTCAATGATCTGTGTTCTACCGCGCCGGGTCAAATTTAAACATAAGTAACAACGATTTTTTCTCTATTCTTTCAGGATCGAGTCCAAGCATGAAGTAACCATTCTTGGTGGTCTCAATGAATTCTGTGTTAAGTTCTACGGACCTCGTGGAAGTAAGTCCATTATTACCATTATTATCAACCGAGCGTACGTATTTACTATAGAAAACTGACTTTACAGTATTATCTTCATCATCTTTCAGATTTTATAACATTGACATATTTAAGAGCCAGAATTGATGGCACTGTGTAACCATTATCATGGAATATTTGTTGATGTTGTGCCTACATACATATCTTCATGTATACTCTTGTATGCCATTTGCATATCAATGTACAATTACTTTTAGAGATTCTCTTTTCTTTCTCGGCAAACATTCAAGGCCTTTAGACAATTGTTTTTATTATTTCACATTTCTTTGTCGTGTTATTTTATTCTTTCATGCAGTGAGACGCTCTACGACGAACTTCTCGATGTGTTACACGTACAAAATGTATAGATTCGATGTATGTCAGGGAAATTGTGATTACAGTTCATAATTGTATGTACCGTAAACACAGCACTAAAGGGGTTAGTTAAAAGACTCTTCCCTTCGAAATTAAAAAAAAACGGGCAATTCTTTTAAGATATAAAGTCGCAATTTTTTCTTAAAATTCCTCAAATGAATGTCCAAATTTTTATAAAAAGTTGTTTTTAGAGGAAGGGATGGAAAAGTGCTAATATGTAGGTGGACCAGTATAAAAATGGTTCATTTTATTATGTAATATATACGTTACTTAGATAGTTTTACAGCCCTTCCTTATATTCTTAAAGTTTATTTGTAATAAAAACGAAAAGTAGAACTCGAAAGACAACAACAACCCATGCGATACCGTGCACTTATCTCTACAATGCAGCATATTGCAGCCATAAGTATATTCTTCGGCGCCAATTCAATTAAAACGTTTAATCTTTCTCGTTTAATAAATTTCATGTGGTTCAGTTCCGCAACATTGTATTAAAGGGGAGGTTGAGTAAATCAACATTCCATTTAAAAAATTTACAGCTACAATTTTGAATGGATCGGGCTCTTAAAACGTATTAATACTGTAATGTGGGCATACGAATTGTTTTCTATTAAAAATTCCCCAAATTAAATGAATGTAAATGAGTTTTGGACAGGACACGGACACCTCCTTATTGATATCCATAATTTTAATGTCAACAACAAATCGACTTTACCCATATCTTCAGCTAGAATTGGTTGAAATGTACATAAATGGCGGATATTGTATAAGAATTATTGAGCTGTTGTCTTAAGCGGGGCATAATTTAAAGTTGAGAGTTAGAAGCGGCCCTTATTAAAACATCTGCAGGCAGATACTTGGCGAATTGCGATTGTGTGTGACTAACTACTGATGTAACGAACAATGATGATAAAGGAGTGTAGACACAGACACAGTAGCACAGCAGTAAGTGCATTAAATGCTGGTTCGTTAAATATCTCTTTGTTAAGAAAAGTTTTTGCTTTCATACCTAGCTCCCGTTACGATTATCGTTAAGACAACAATAAAATACAAGCCGTTTAATGCACAACTCGTATATGATGACTCAAAGATAACGTGATAGTGAGTTCCTAATTGAAGAGTAAGAGGCATTGAGCGAAGATCGTTCCTTTACTAACTAAATAACGAAACGAAATCCGTTGTGTTCTACTTAATATTCAGATGCCCTCCTAAATGAGTGAAATTGAAATAAATGTTTGTATACCAGTATAGATATTCAGTTTGTAATAATTAAAACTGTCGCAGTGTCCCGTATTTCGCTTTGTATGTAATACTTCTGAAATTTGGGAACCGTGTCCACATACTTTCTTTGTTAACAGTATTTCTTTATTTACTATTTATTTTAATATATGCTTTTTAATGCACATAGAAAAAAGTAGGAATTGGACTGGTTGTAAAATGGATGACGCAAGTACAAATTTATTAAAATGGTTTCAGTTGTAGAAATTTAGTCTGCATGTCTATTGATTTGTTTGATTTCTAGTAGCATCTAACATTTGTAAGTTGGCTTATTTCGTTGTAGATATACGTGAAATGCAAACGACAAGCCGGAAGGCCGATTTGAAATGGAAAGTATGGAAATTCTCTTTGAAACCATTACATAAACTCAATTTACATCATTCGCTCCTCCATTTACTCAAAAACTTTTGTACTAGTGCGTTGCGAGCATTTACTTAGGAAAAATGAATGTAGCTACTAAAGTCGTACTAGTGGGTAAGGTCCATTAATTTTGTGTACATTAAAAATGTGCTTGTGATTATTTTAATGTTGATATTGCCGTACAAAATAGAGATAGCAGTTATTCTAAATATTTTTTTGCGCAATTATTGCTAATATTTGTTTAATCCTGATCACAATTACTACAAACAGGATAATAATGTTGATGCAGAAACTACGTTTCTGCATTTGCTGACTTTGTTATGAACTGTAAAGTTGTTGAGTGAAATGATTGCGGCTGCAAAGCAATGGAATTTGGAATTGACGTGACGATGCTGGCCATTGACTGTGTTGGTCTCTGGTTTGCCTTGCTTTTGTTTGTCTGTTTATGTGTGTGTGAGTAAATAGGATAGTCATAGTGTTTGTTGTTGCGAGCCCCACAGTATAATAATAAAACATTACAAACTCTACCAGCTGTACGTATAAACTTGTATTCTGTTCAGGGTGGTGGACAAATGGACGTTCCCCTCGTTTGTGGGGGGAGGGGTCTTTCCATGTGGACGACTCTCACAGTGGATGGCAACTAAGAGTGAATTTTTAGTGGTAGCGTCGTTTATGGCCGTTCCTTTAAAACACACGTTTAACACACAGAGTACATGAAATAATGCACACAACGAGTAATACTGCAATAGGACATACAAGGATCAATTATTAGTTGACCCACTTTTACTCGCGTTCAGTTTTACTTAAGTTCAGAGCCAATCAGCTTCACTAGACTCGATCATAATATTATTAGGAAGCCTACATAGACATTAACTTGACTTACTGACATTCAGTGCACAATAGGCACAGTACAGTCTATATATGCAGTAACTTTCTTTGCCAGATCAATGGTTCCTCTGGCTTCTAACAGTCATGTTATAACTATGGCCAAGCTTGCTAAGACTTGTGGCACCGCACACCACACAACCAAGCAACATGTAACGTTATTATTGCATCTACGTGCACTTTCTGTAATCTCTATCCATGTAATCTATTGAGTGTTGTGTGTGCACTCACTCACCTTAAAAGTCAGACTCAATGCAGTCAGAGAATTAAATAAACTCTGTGTTAGCGCTTAATCTTGTAAAATCAAACATCAATTCTTTTATATAAGTTTTAAAAGTCTATGTCTTGAGTGTTGGTAAATAGCCCAAGAAAAGTCGCTCATGTGTGCCTTACACCAAGTTATGACAGAATGGCTATTATTATTGTAAGCCTTAAAGCCTACTCGCTTTTAGAATTCCAAGTCTTTACTCATTTAAATGTTTCACAGCAGCAACTACGTTGTATAATATAATAAGGTTGTTTCTGTTTTCTGCAGAATTTAATGCGGAAAAAAGAAATCGGATGAATAGACATTTGAAGTTTTTACACGAACTGTGTCCTGCTATTATCACCGCGTCAATGGAACCTTTAATGTCTGATTTCAGTCTCTGTGCATAGAACATAATCTTTTAGAAATCTAGCAAAAAGCACTTAAAAAGCATTGCAGTTGTGGTTTGCAAATTTGTTTATTGTACTTTTTCTAGTTATTCACACACAGAATTGAATGCGAATTGTATCAAGTTAGAACTTACTGCTAGGATTTTGTTAAATACGAACACATAATCTTGCCACACAAGCAAAGCAATGCTTTAAAGGGGATAGATAAAGTCGTTTTTAAACGAAGGGTAAATGTACAAATATTCACTAAATTGCCCGTTTTGTCGAACCTATAAATCTGTACCACTTTCTATGCAACCCAGAATGTATCTTACATTCTTTTATAAGCTAACATTAATTCAGGTGTAGATGTAGTTTAATAGTATTTAAAGGCAAAATGTTATAGAATGTTGATGTAGAATATTTGGAATTCTTCAATGACTGTTCAAATCCCCCCTAATCTTGATTACCCAAAAAGAAACAATACTCGATTTATTTACATTATGACTCCGTAAATGGCCATTCCTGCATCTCACAGAGAGCCCTGATTGTTTCCTCAAAGCTGGTATGGTTACAAAAATGTTAGCTCGAAGATTAACGATATTTTTCTGGCCCCCTGTACATCCAAAAGACTCACAACACAACTATTGTATTTCAACTAGAATGCAAACTGATACTATACATCGATACTTTTGTAAGGAATCTTTTATGACCAAATGTGGGGCTAAATTTCTTTTCCATCGTCGAGGAAACATTGAAAAGAATGAGTGAAGCGGTTATGAAAATAAAATGATGAAACAAAGTTAAAGAGAAAAGAATTAGTCAAAGTTGTAAATTCTTGTTTGTTTGTTTTTAGCTCCGTACGAGGGTGGGATATGGAAAGTACGTGTTCATCTGCCGGAGCACTATCCGTTCAAATCACCTTCCATCGGGTTTATGAATAAGGTCTACCACCCGAATATCGACGAGGTCTCGGGCACAGTTTGCCTTGATGTTATCAATCAAGCGTGGACAGCATTATATGGTATTGACACACAGACACACACACTCTCCCCATTTTCGCATTCATATCAATATCTCCCATTTATTCTATATATTATTTAACATTCATACTTTTTTGATACCCCCGTATTTTGTATAGTATATGTCTATAGAATATTTAAGTAGTAAAACTACGAGGACTATACATTATATTGTGACATGTCAATAAATACGCATTCGTATTGCAAGCATCTCACGGTTTCAAACTACACGTACGTCATGTCACTAATGGGTCAGCCTGTGAGGGATAAAGGGGGCGCGCCTGGGCGTGCAAAATTTCGTAATCTCGAAATTGTGACGTGACGCATTGTGGCTGAATTCATATTTTGTCACCTTTTGTCCAAACACTCTTGCGAAGAGAGGTGACGTATTTAGTGTTTGTTCCCTTGGGATGACACTCTCGGAAAATTGAGACGAAGGCAACATCCATTTCGTGTGCACACGAAAGAAAGAAGAATGTATTCTACCTGAAATTGACAATGAAAAAGCATATAGTTCTCAGACACAGTGCGGGTCTGGCCAAGGGCAGCTCAAACTGCCCTTGCAATGCACTGTACTATGAACTGTAGTAACTATGAAGTGCTAATTCACTTGTTAAATTCAAATGAATGATTGAATGAAATAGAATACAAGTGAATGTGTACTCTATATATGTATATATTGCTTTTATTGAGCAGAACAGGGGAGACAGATGCAGCAGGTGCGAAGCTCGTCACTAATTTTGACATAATATTTTTCTTTGCAGATTTATCAAATATATTTGAGTCATTTCTACCTCAGCTTCTAACCTATCCAAATCCAATTGATCCTCTCAATGGAGATGCAGCTGCCATGTACCTTCATAAACCTGAAGAATACAAGAAGAAAGTTCAAGGTAGTTCTCTAAAAAATTAAGACAAAAATAATTCCCGTATTTAATAATGAAATTGGTTATATTGGGGAGGCACGACCCCGTATCGAATGCCACCATAATATATGGCTTATATATTTTCCCATGAAAATGATTTTGTTTCTTGGGCAAATTAATTTTCTGTATTTTAACTCCCCTGTCTGTTTTGTGGTAATGTTGAAAGAGTTGATAAGTTTGTTTGTCTACATTGTTACCAATAAAGAAAGAAAGTTTCTATAGGATTATTATTTGTGGATGATGTAATGACTTGTTTTGGTCTGTTGTGTGCAGAATACGTTCGAAAGTATGCAACAGAAGACGCGATTCGGGAGCAAGAGAAAGAATCCTCAGAGAAGAATCAAACAGCGAACAACTTGTCGTCGGATTCAGAGAGCTCTATGTCGGACTTTAGCGAAGACGAAGCACGTGACATGGAATTATAGTATATAGAGAGTGGCACAGGGGAAGATGAAGAAAGGGAGGAAGACAACACGTCAGTTATAACTCTTTAGTATTATATACTGCATAATATCCTTTTATTCACTTTCACCCAAGACGACTAATAACGGCAATTGTATATAAATCAATTGTAAATATGAGTGTATAAAATACTTTGCAGTGAACTCTGCGCGTAGCCATCAGGTTAGATCTAAAATGAATTAATGATACGAAGGAGATGCGAATGATGTGGCGACGGACGGGATAAAACTAAACATAGGATTATTATCTTCGCCATTCATTACTGCCTTTGTCTCTGTACACGGAGATAATATTTGTAGATAAATAGGAAATTCGCAAGCCGGGGAGAACGCAACGGACGCAAAAAGGCATCGCTTATAACAGAACACCAAATTATTAGAGAAAATACGAACAACAACAACACATTTCCTCCTCAAGCTAATATGATATATACTATTCAATCCATCTGTATGCTGCTGTATTGTTATTACCAAATCACGTTAATCTGCATTCGGAATTTCGTATAAGTAAAACAGCAATGTTGATCCCTCTCCTTTGTATTTACTAATTATAATTAATCAGTGTATTAGACTAATCAAGTAGTAACACGGTAGTGAAGAATAATGACGAAACACGGATTATGTGTTGAATTTCATGCAATATTATGTCCCCTACATCCTTAAGCTACTATTGTGCTCTCATTGTTAATTGCTAAATATACTTGGAAACCTAAACAATTGTGACTGTTATAATTAGTTAAATGGACAAATATTGTGTTTACCTTAACTTTTAGAGGTTTTAATTTTTTTTACCCCCAAGTGTCTTTTTCTTCGTGTGTAACGCTTTCCCTTCATTTTCTTCTATGCATTGTTGTAATAACGGTTTTTTGTTTGTATTGAAAATCAGTATAAACTTGGATTGAGCAAATTCTAAATAATAATAATAATATTTATTATTCTACTTATTACTTAATATTCCAGAATTATTATTATTGTGCGTGCCTCTGGACCTTGCTATTATCTATTAAGCAATAATCAGAAGGTAATTCTGCAGTACTAACGTCAATTTTTATTTTCTATTATCTATTTCTACATTTTGCTTCTCTAACTTCTGTGTTACCGTTGACATTGATTACAAATAATAATAAATGGGCCAAATGAGCTACGCGAATCTTCTACACACTTATGGCTCACTCACACAACACACGACACAAAAAAGAACATCTCATTGCCTGCATACTATTTTCTAAAAGATAGCTCTCATTGTCAGCCTGCTCAGGTCAGTCCACAGTGCCGTTGATTCAGTCGTCGCATGGGCCACGTTTGCTAATAATATTAAATTAAGGTGTATGATAATGCGTATAGTACATAGTTGTAGTGTGTCGGAGGAAGAATATTTAATATTAGGATAGGATCGCTACAAGAATTTTAATATTTAACAGTAGACGCTTTCTTGAGCTCTTCACCGTTAAACTCGTAAGTAAGTTGATCCTATTTAATGGTAGTAGTAGTTTTCTTGCTTTTCTCTCGAAAAATGGTGAATGGACACTCAGAGTGTGAGCACTCCTCCTTTGATAAACATTTATGTAAAAAATGGAATGCACTTAAATACGACGGCAATTATTAAAAATGGTTATTTTAATTGACGAAAACCTATTTTGATCTTATTGTTAGTGAAATAGTTTCTATATTTTCTATCTAATAGCTACTGTTTAATTATAAAACTCTTTCTTCAGTGCTAACTAATTTTCAGAAAGTCAGAGCTGATGTGAAATCTGAATTTCATGTGGCTATACAAATAGCTACACACAATGCTTGAGCAGAGAATCAATTAGTTTCAGACACGCTGTAGCGACATATTTAACGACCTTGTAATTAAAGTTGGGAGTACGTACGGTTAAGAAGTCACACAAGTTTATCAAAAATAAATGTTCGAATAAGTTGATCTTGAGTTTTGTAAATCGTTAGGAAATTAAAACTTGTTAATTAGAGGAAACTATTGGTTATTGTTGTAAAATCCCATATTAGCTTCCGTGTAATGTTTCACTGACTTTGTGAGTGAATATTCAGAATCGATCGAAAAATTTACATTTCTATATCCATGGATTAAACAATTAAAGACGTAAATGTGCTACAATTGTATTGTTGCATGCATAATTGTATACTGATTGATAATGGAATGGACACTACTACCTACTGTAATACTTAAAATACAAAATACAGAGAAAGATTTAAGTGGGTCGTTGATTCCTTCTTGCTCTTTCAATTGCATGTCTTCGTTTTTGTTGTATATGCATAAAAGAATTGTGTGTGTACCAGCGTGTATATGTAATGTTGTTTGAGCCCTGTGTGGCATCCGTATTCGTAAAATTACTTACACGGAAATAATATTATGTATCTTATTGTATCATAGAATTATAAAGATAGATCATAGAAAACTGGCGAGTGTTTAATTATGACGATTATGAGCATCGTGAATTAGATACTATATAGATATATAAAAATATATAATGCGCATAATATTAACTTCAATCGAAAAATAAAAGCGAAACTTTTAACCGAAAGTTACGTGTTATATTTATTCGTGTTATACTATAGAATTAAGAAACCAAAACCGTTGGGGAAATAATAAATGTGTACAACAGTATGAACAGTGCTTGACTTGGATGTACACGATTTTCCCTAATTACAATAAATATAGGCCAACAAAAAATGTTGTGCATTTAATTTCGAAATTAAATGCAAAAATTTCGAAACAGCTATAGGAATATGCATGTGTATTACGCATTATTAATTCATTAAGTCTGCAGGCAACAATAGAATTACAACAAAACATTGACTGTAAGATTTTACGATTCAATATGATTTATATGAAGTAAATTCAATTAATTTATGTTGGTTAATATAAAAACTCCATAAATCACCCCTTCCTTTCCAATCGCTCTGATTTTAATTTTAAAAATTTAGAGGGAGGGTACTCCTATCCCTTCTAATTGCGCACATGTTTGCCGCTGTGTCTACTTAAATGGGTTGCTGACTCATTCCATTTATCCACAAGTACCCTTTTCCCACAAACTTCAAAGAAAATCTCTGGAACCTTTTTGAATTCCAATTCGTCCAAATTTTCGTGTATTCAGGATTCCCTAGCAAAATAACATCCGAACAATCTTGAGAATGATTTTTTATCCAAAAATTCCGTCAATTCCAACTGAAAAATCGTTTTTATCTAATATTTTGAGAATACTTTGCCTACACTGCAGAGAACTCATAGCGATCCTTTACTTGGTATTCTTCCCAGCAATAATACGACAAGGAGCACAGTGGTATAACCACAGGGAGCAGGAGTGGCAATTATCGAGAAAACGCTACATTTTGAGAATCTTCTTGGGATATCAACGAATTATTGGTGGACAAAGTCCCCCTGTCCCCAGGTGGTTAGCCCCTGAAGGGGAAATTGGTTTGAATAATCGTAATTGTGTATTTAAACAGCCATCTATAGTACATTGATACAGAATGGCATTGCCTCACATTCAGATATGAGTGAATGTTCATGAATATTTAGTTTTAGTGGTGGTTGTATGGTTGGATCATGTTTTTGAAAATTTCGAAACCTTCTTGTAAAAATGGAACTGTGTTTTTTCATGGAGCTGTAATGTACACATTTAATTGTGCGAAACTTTTAATTGAACAGAAAGTAATTTTGTGAGTTAAGTTACTAAATTTAATTGTATGTAGGCGCTTCTGGAAATCACTTCAAGAAAAAGTCGAATCGTTTCACCAATGGAACTTTTTGCCCTTATTACAATAATATTGACAATAAAATGTACTTGAGGAAAAGTGGAACAAATTGGCTCTACAAAACTAGAAGTATGAAGTGTGGAGTCTCTTTGTTCCTCAACCACTTCTTTTGTGTGCGCATTGGAATGAGACGAGTACGTACTTACAATTAGTACCTCTATATGTTTACCTTGTGTGTTTACTTTGCGTTTATCTTAACAATCTATCAAGGAATTCAATTTTTGAAAATGCAAACCAGTGGCAGCTCTACAACCGGAACAACACATCTAGTCCCAAATACAGTTTTTTCAAATTCAATTCAAATTGGAATTCTCTAGCAGAGAATATTAAATATTGGCTTCCATATTTCAGAGGCTAAAATCGTAAAAGGTCAACTAAACGACATCGGATTACCAAAATTGACAATTTATTTGTGAACGAACGAGAGTGAAAATCTCCCAAGGTTCCATCTACGATACATGCATTCTGACTCAGTGTGGATTTTAGCATACCCTCCAATATGCACCTCTGAATGAAATATCATATCCTGGATGGGCCATCATAAGAGAGACTACTCCATAAAAAAATTTTTCATTTAA
>JABASC010002463.1:0-17522 GCA_019776185.1 Plutomurus gul | reverse complement strand
ATCAGTGATTGCTTCAATTCGTTAACCACAGTTTGGTCATAGTCAATTGTCTCGTCTTCGTGTTGCACGATCAATAGATCCGGTGTCGACATATTTTCTGAATTCGCATCACTTCCCACCATCAAAAGTTTTGTGAAAGCAATTTCCAGGATAGACTTCATTTCGTGCATAGATTTGCCTCGCACACACAACAAAGTGAGGTCACTGATGCCGAGAACAAATGCAGCCAGCTGTCGAAGTTTCATTTCCGTTTCCCCATCGTACCGTTGATTCGGGATGGATTTATGTTCTTCGTCGTTGAAAGACCTACATGAGTCTCCCAATCCCTCCGAGTCAATGACAAGTATGACGTCATACCTTAACTCTTCCACAAGCTGAGCATTGGGGAAAACCAGGCGCATGTGTAGACCACGGGTGCAACCTCCATCATGAACAGCGAAATTTGAACCAAACAGCGTGTTCAGCAAAGTCGATTTTCCTGAAGAAGTCAATCCCAAAACGGACAAAACGAACACCCGGTATTTTCTAAACAATTTGGATCTTGTGAGAGCGTCCTTGAGCCACCGCCCCCACATGATGTCACCAGAATCACGCTCATGTGAAAATATTTCAATTTCATTTCCCGCATCAATGTATTCTGCATAAGCATTCAATATATCGTAGTTTAATTGTACGTTATGATCTGTGGCTTCGTAAACACGACCGATTTCCCTGAAAAAGTGTTCCAGGTCCAAAGAACGATTTGCTAATGTTAATCTTTCTTCAGCAAGTCGATTTTGAATGTTTAAAATACTATCAACCTTGACCGATACCAAAGCCTGTCGTAATTCATTTGTCAGCTGGAAAATTAGTTTACGATTATTTTCGGTGGAATAAAATGAAAGGATTCTAATTTCTTTTTGTATATGAGCCAATGCAGCGTTTCGCATCCGGGGCGGAAGAGTTAAAATGCTGGCAAACATGGAAATGATAGCATGTAGACTTGAATTAATTTTCCATATTGTATTGAACTCTTTGACATTATATTGGGGTAGTTTTTGCAGCTGCATTACTTCACGAATGGTTGGGCAGGTATCTGTCTGGATTCGTTTGATCAATTTTTTCGATTCTGGCAGGTGGACATCAGATGGCATAATAATCGGACTTTTGATCTCTAATTCATCCATTTTCCACTGTTTGGTTTTGTGGGTGAATACGGTTCCAAAAATTGATAAAAGCTCTTGCTTGGCGTCTTCCAAATCAAATCCACCATCCACTGGAGGTTTCACCAACATGTAGTAAAAGTCTCTCTTGTGCACAATTTGAGAAAGTGCCTCGACTTTCTCTTTAAGGATGGGCTGGGTATCCGGCATTGCGAAAACAAAGAAGCAGGATGCGATTTTATTGATTTCCCGAAGAATGTCCAAATGATTAAAAATTTCTCCGTGAACGTTTGCCAAAAGCAAAGCTTCATTTTTTCCACTTTTGTAGTGCTTGTCATGGGCAACTTGCCATAGGTTGTGTCCGCAAGTTTTCTCTGTTAGCCAGGTGAATTCCACCAGACCGTCAAGGGAAACCGGTTTACCAAATCCTGGATTTCCAATTGAAGAGAAAACACGAGCATCGTGTGGATCATCTACAGGGTGATAAAGAACGGAATTCAGGAGAAAACTTTTACCCGGGATGTTGTTACCAATTCTAATGGCGACAATGAGGCGACATGGATCAGAAAACAAATGGTTACGGATTGGTGTGCTTTCGATTGTGGTTTTCCATTCAATTGGAAAGTTTTTGAAAAATGGGAGCAAAAATCGACTCTGTGAAGCTGAATTTTTTTGTTTAATGATTTCGGGAAGGATTAAAGGCAGAGAAAATCTTGTTCCCCGGAACCTTAAAAGGAGTTGTTGAGAAACGCCGGAATCCGATATAGAAATGAGAAAATTTAGAAAATCAGCTCTTGAAATAAATGGAACATCGGGAATTTCTTCATCGTCGTCGGATTCAAATTCGATTTTTCCAGGTATTTGGCTGTTTTCTAACTTTGGATAGGGTATGTAATGCATCGTTTCTTTGTGATCTAACACTTGCATGTTATACATCTTTAAATTTTCCTGTAAAAACGGAACGACTCTGTTCATTGAAGTTTTTAAATCCTGCGCGTAACCCTTCTCGAATTTGTTTGTTAGCTTCGTCATTTCGCGGAATTTTTCATCAGAAACCTTAAAAATAGAATCATTTGTAAAATAATTCCATGAGTCGATAAATTCAAGATTTCTGATAGGGATTCCTTCTTCGGGGTCCTGGGATTCATGTTTGATTTCAATATCGACAGGAATTAAATCCTCCAGGTTTTGTTTCGATAGCCACCGATCAAGTTTTTCCGCCGCCATTTCAACAGCCAATATATCCCACGGTTGTACGAACAAACTTTCCATTTCATTCCAGAAATATAATATGCCGCTTGCTTTGAAAATTTCTTTAATTTTTTCCTTTTGGGTTACATTCTGTTGCAGGACCGCGTTGAAATCAGAAGGAAGAAAGCCAAAGGCGGCAATGGATTGCAAAACCCTCAGTACAATGTTCTCATCGGCCCAGTCCGTTTCCCAAACAAACTCATGTTTTTTCTCCTGGATAATGAGCTGTCCGATCCTGTCCTGAAATTCTAGAGGAAGAAAATCAGAAATCTTGACTTCATTTGAACCTTCGTCCCGTGTACATTGATAGACCTTCAAACTGTCTATAACGCGATCAATGTACAACCCTTTCGTGTAGAAATGTACGAATTTCGGATTTTGCCACACGTCGTAGTAGTCATCGGGCTTAAAGCCGGAGGTGTCCATGTCGATCACAAGCTGGGTCAGAGCATCAATATCGTACATGTCTGTTAAATTGAGAATTTTATGTTGTAGCAAATACAATTTGGGGCTCCATTTGAATTTCGACAAAAGGCTTAGAGTTTCGTAAAGATTTTGCCTCTTGGCGTAATCAATCAAAGATTTTGAAGCGCCTGTGTAGTTTTGCATTGCGGGATTATTTGCAGCTTCAAGAACAAACATTCTGACGATATCCATAATTTTCGTTTCAGTTGTGGAACTGTTTTCCGCCGACATTTCTTCAGCCAAATTAATGAAGGCGCTCAAATACGAATTCTCCTTCTGACTGAAAATTTCTTCCAGATAGGCTTCAAGGACATACACCGCTCCATTCGCTTTCATTTCAATTGGATGCGAGAAATAATAGATTTCCAACTCAGCTTTCAACTTTTCAGGGCAGTATTTGTGTAGAAGGATTCCTTTAATGGCTTCGTGTATT
Organism: Plutomurus gul; assembly: GCA_019776185.1. Lineage (NCBI taxonomy): Eukaryota > Metazoa > Arthropoda > Collembola > Entomobryomorpha > Tomoceridae > Plutomurus > Plutomurus gul. The sequence goes on along the minus strand of JABASC010002463.1, from coordinate 14,231 downwards.
TGTTTTTCCGCATTTTTCGCTGTGGATCCAACTAAATAATAGATTTCCAACTCAGCTTTCAACTTTTCAGGGCAGTATTTGTGTAGAAGGATTCCTTTAATGGCTTCGTGTATTTGTTTTTCCGCATTTTTCTCTGTGGTTCCAACCTCGCTATTTTGATTTTCTTGTGCAAGTGCATTTTTAGAACTGTCAGTTTCCGTTCCAACCAATTTATACAATTCTTGAATCCTCTTTACTGTGTGCTCTACTATGGTCAAAAATGGATTTCTCTTTTTAAAAAATTCTTTGGTGTCCTCTTCTAAAACTTTCCAATTCATTCCATTCATTGTAAATGGGAAGTTGTTGGTGACTTCGATCCATCCATTTTTCTTAAATATTGGCATAAGGTCGCTGAAACCACTTTCATCGTCTTTGAAAGCGCTTAGGCAGACTACAGCAAAAGCGGACAGGAAATCCACAGGACTTCTGGTTAGGGCCGCATGAGTGACTTTTGTAGCATTTTCGAGGTACTCGGTATTGTCGGCTTTGAAACCCAGCGATTCCAAGCTTCCGGTGTCGTTTGTAAGAGTTTCCGCATTTTGTCCAAGCAACTCCAAAACTTGTAAAGCGAAATTTAGCCTATCTGGGTATAAGGATCTCCAAGTTAGCTTTTCCGGGGACAAAAGGTCCAAATCTGGTGTTCTAATTGATTTATCCAGTTCTTCTTGCAAAATGAGCAAATCCAAATTGTCCAGACAGACTGTGCGGAGTTCGCCATCTCGAAATAAGAAAAGTAATGGGGCATCGTGAAATCCATGCAATCCAAAGCTACCAAGAATCCATTCTGATTGACTCTTCAAGGTTGCCGACATTGAATGGTAGAAACGACGAAAGAATTTCAGCGTTTCTGCAGCAGATTCTGGAGCGTTTACTTCCACCACGAATTTCCACTTGCTAGCAATTGATGATGGGGAAAATTCTGTGATTGCATCCCTCAAAATCAAATAGGTTGGACATATCTGAATATTTTTGGTTTCTTTTACCGCCGCAATGAGTGGATTTATATCTTCCAAATTCTCCTTTAATGGTAATTTAATTCCCGAAAGAGACGCCATCACCGTATAAAAGGTTGTGTGGATGTGTTTCCCTTCCCCTACGGCGACAGCCAGTATTTCCAAAGCGAATTCAATATCCGATTGCGTGTACTCGCATTCTAGATGTTTCGATTTTATGATCAATGAAAAGTTCTTGGAAATGTTCGGATACGCAACCCCAACCTCAATACCATAATTTTTCAAGAAGGGACTTAATTTGTACAAAGTGAGAAAGGCCCCTCCAGGAGAATCACCTTTCGCATTTGTTAACAGCAAAACTTTGATTGTTCTTTCTTGTAGTTGCCAGGCTTCCAAATCTCTTGAATTTGTAAAAAACTTTACATTTTCATCTTCTTTGTCTAAATCGTTCGAATGAATTCCCCGAAGTAATTTTTTCCCAGTTTCAGCGTATGCCTGTATATGCATGTACACCTCATGAATTTTGAATTCTTCATTGTACTTGTCAATTTGGTTTTGTAGGTCTTCTGCAGTTGCGTCACCCTCTTTGTATTTCTGAAACAGGATGGAAGCCTGTTCGTAGAGTTTTATCGCCAGTACACGAAGAGTTTTGGCTTCGTCTCCGATTTCCTTTGAGAGTGGGTTTTCCAAATCTTCCAGAATTGGTAGGATACTTTTGTCTGCACGTAAGACCAGGTTTTCAAAGTGTCCTAGAATTTGAAAATCTATCAGTGCGAACATCATCTCTTGGTAGGCTCTTTCTAAATTTACATTCAGCTTCAGGTAGGTTCGACGAACGTCTAATTCGGACAAATATTCGTTGATTGGCACCATAACGAATCTCAAGGGGACTCCAACGACCTTTGCATTCGTAAACATTTTATAATGTTGCTCGTTTTCTATTTGCTTTGGCATTGCCTGAATACATTGAAACATTTCTTTTACTGACGTCGGCTGACTTATTGTGGGCGGTTTTGATTTGACCGTTATGTTTCTTATTATAGTGTCCGTTGTGTCCTCTTGCTTGTAAGTAATTCCAATTTCAGCTTTTATTGTGACTTCAATGGGTCCAACTGGAAATGTTGCAGAGCCACCGATACGACCGCCTATTTCCATTAAGGTAAATTTGTTTATGTCGTTGATTGTCACCGTGGCCACCGCTTCTGCTCCCAAGTAAATCTGTGTGCACACATGCGTCGCTTTTATCGTATCTTTAAAAATAGAAAAACATTATATATGAATTTTTAAAATTTGTAGTAACCAACTATTAGAAAGGGTTTGGTATAAACTGCGCGAACTTTAGACTTTAGAAAATGGATGAAAATATTGGTCATAAGCTGATATAAGAACGTAATATTAGTGCAACCATGATATTTATGCTATATATGAAAAGTTACAAAGTTACAAAACTTTGAAATGTCATTATTGTATAGGTACATAATACATACTTGTGGTTAACAATTTACAATAACATGACATTATATAGTATCCAATGTAATAAAATTTCATTAATTGAATAAAACTTTAATTGTACGTTCAATTGTAGTCCTTAAAATACATCAAAAATTGTGGGTTTAAAGAGTTTTGGTATTGATCACATTAATCACACTGCATGCTTTCTGTGATTAAACATTTGATCACATTTAATCACACTGGTAATCACACCCGAAATCCTGGTGGTTACAACATATAATTCATTGAAATTGCTTCAAAAGTGATTCACATTTTTATATAGATGCTCTTAATTGTATTTGCATACTGTGCGAAGAGAAAACCATATCAATGTAATAAAATATTGATATATATTGTGATTACAGAACTATTACTATCACAGATGTACTAATTAAGGGGGGTTCAGTAACAAATGGATGCCTCTGCATTTTTCCTCGGCCCTGGGAGGGACAGAAGCGACAGAAGGGACTTAGAATTAACTTGCATTTAATTACATAGGGAACTTGGCGTTGCCAATGGTTTTTAAGCTCCAGCGTAGTGTGAATTATTTAATAATTCTCAGTGGGTAGCAATTTAGGTGGGTGTTCAATATGAATGTGGAGAATACGCACTATTATACACTATTTCTTGCCCACCTTTAGGTAATTGGCATGAGAAACCCTTCATTTCGTAAGAAACCAAGCATATACCAATGTGCTTGGTTATCAATATATATAATATACCAAAATATAATCAAATTTAGATATGCTGTGCGTTTGACAGAAACTAAATTTAAAAAAAATTAATAAAAATTTTAAATGCCAAATTTTGGCAGTGTATTTGTAGATTATTTTTCCTAATGCAATAGGAAATAGAATTTAATATGCATTTACTTTTTGTATTGTATTCTCCAATATCAGAAGCAGCCTAGTTAAATGACTCCAGTATCAGCGCAGTACATTATTGTCATAATTGTCTATACTAAAATAAATTTAATCCTTTTGATCGCTATTACTTTCTATGTTCTTACCCCTGTTCGAAAGTAAAATCAACTGAATCTATTTTTGTCGGTTTTAATGATCATTTGTATTAAGAATGGAACAGTTATGCATAATTAAATTTCAATATATCGTACCTTCTTGTAATCAATCGAATATTACGAAAGTTTCCCTCTATGTAAGAATACGCAACATTTAAAAATAAATCGCCTGGCAAATTTAGAAGATCTGAGTTTATTTTCTTACTTGTCTCCAATAATTGTTCGACGGTAGAATCGATGACCTCTTTGGCTGCTGGAAGAGCCTTAATGACAAAAGAGTCCAAGTTCATCTTGCACGTCACCGTATCAGTATTCAATTTCTCAGTGTCCCTCACATCGAAAATAGCCTGTCCGTTTGCCGAAAATTTCCCTGCTAGGAAGTCCATGGAAAGAGAGGCATCTATGCGGAATTTACTGTTGCGATCCTTCGTGTCATTTGTGAAATCCAAAGTGTAGTCGAAATCTCGTTGAGGGCGAGCCACCATATGCTCCACCCGCAAATCCTGCCCGAACAAATTATAGCCCACAGATTTTGAAGTGACGCAATCGAAAAGATCTCCGATGGCAAAGACTCCATCCTCGTGCATTTGTGGAATTTGTATTGTTTCGTCTTCTCTGTAAGCCATTATGTGGCTGTGCGCTTAGCTGTTTGCAAATTGTTAAATAAAACCAGTTTGTTGCTTTCAACAATTTTTACGGATAAATGTGTACACCTATAACAAGATACTTGTGATTCTGTGCTCAGTTCTGAGTTCAAATTGACTGAAAAGAAATTATAGAATTAGTCTAGAATGAGAGCAGTGATGTTCCTTTTATACCTGACTGCAACTTTTTATCAGTTTTGATATTTGCATTACACTTATTATAGTGCATTCAGATTCAGATGCATTGTATTTGTGGGTGATGGTTTGTTGTTACAAATCTTTTATATATATAAACAGTTGCGTGATTAAGGGTCATAATGCATCAGTACATTAAATACGGTTTATCTCACCCGAATTAATTCTTGTAAGCCGGCTGAATTAATTACTTAAGTATATTCTAGTCAATGCTTATGTTAATAATCACCGAACCAACCAGAATTAAAATCTGCACTAATCGCAATTGAAATAAATAGTTTAAGTTCCAATTTAATGTCCAAAGCACAAAGTTAAGGCACAGAACAAATATATATATAAATATATATATTTATTTGTTTTAAAATGTTCTTCGTTGTTTAAACTCGTAAAATGTAAACGTGGTTGGCTCATACTTGTTCTCAAATTTTTGAAATGTAAAATAAACAAATTTTCTAATAACAAAAAATGGAATGCATTAAATTAGTTCAAAATGAAATTGCTCGTTGTTTGTTCATGGAAATGTAGCTCAAAATTTGTAAAAATCACTTTTAAGGTGTCTTGAATTTGTGGTAATTAACGGCCAGATGTGAATATAATCAGTGCTGCTAAAACCCCTGTGTTTTTAAGTCAAACACAAGGGGTTTATCGGGTGTGGGGGTTTAGGGGATCGGAGGTTTTGTCAATTTTTTATATTGGATAGATGTCTATGATTTTTTGTCATACTATGTATATAAGAGGACAACATATGCAGTAAATAGTATACCGTAAATAGTATTACATCTAAACTTTCTGAAGTCAACGTAGCCTTCTCTGCATGATTTTCTGTAAATTTATTGAAAAAGTATGATTTATTCTACTTTTATTCTTAAGTTTGGCGTGAGATGATTCATCCGCCTCTACAGAAGTAAATAATGTAACCAAAATTGAAATTTTAAATAATTTTTGTAGTTTGAGAGCACCTTAAAGTTCCAACTGAACGTATACTTTTTTAAATATTTATTTCCAATAACCAGGACATAGAAAAATGCACAATTAGTTATTTGCATTGCTAATTGTATAACATGAACTTATGGCATATCAATTATATTGGATCACCGTTCATCCTCGATTCTTGATTTGTACGGGATTTGTAGGCTTACTTATAATCTGAAGTATTACTCTGGTCTAACTTGCTAGAAAAGTGACCATCTCTCCCATTATCTTGCTAAATTCTGTGCCTGAATATCACCGACCCCAAAACCCCACAGCACGGAATAACTCTGGAACTTTGTTGTGTTCACCAAGATAAAGTGGGTGCAAAGTTAATTTATACGAAAGTTGAAAGTTGGACGAAATTGCCATGTTTATGACGTGACTATAACTACGTTATTTTACTTATAAATGGGCTCACATCCCAATTCTGAAACTATCAAAGTCATTTTTATCCATTATGCGTACAAAGTGACAAAGCCACTATAAATTCGAAATGAACTCGCATAGTATTACTTGATTCCACTAATCCATTTACTTTAAACCGTCTGCCTGGCAAAATGACTGCCTCAAATATGGCATCTCTTCAGAGTAAAATTATGAGGGTATTCATTTTAAAAGTTACGTTTACACTCGGTTCCAACGCTTTGAGTATTTAGTAAAATTGGTTAGATACGATGAAAAATACTGCAATCTTCGTTTAACACAAAGCATACCAAATTTAATTTTAAATGTATTTATTCACTGACTTGTGTCAACTGCTTTTATTTCGAATATTGCAAGTAATTCAACATATAAGTACAAGGCTGATTTAATCATTCAGCAGTAAATTTAGCTGTGCATTATGTAGGTACATTCTATGTATTTTAATTAGAACCCTGGAGAAAATAATCTGATTTCCTGGAATCCAAAATGGCACAATTTATGTGTTAAGGCGAAGACAAAAATTTTATCTCATTCTATCAGCGAATTAGAATCTGTGAACATTTTAAATTGGAGCTCAACAAAAAAACATTGATTTGGTTTTTGTTAGTAATCGGAATATGTATAAGTTTAAGAGGAAGATACATACATATATAGCTACAGCAATAACTTTCAATTCTTAGAGTAGGTAAAGAGTAGGTACCTAATTATTTATACGCCCCAGCATTTTATTGCGTAGTACATATACGAAAATATATACGTAATTAGTACACGAATAGTAATCATGGTTAAAATATGAATAATAAGCATGCGGAAACTTTAAACTACAATTGAACAAAATTCGACTCTACGGCATTAATTGATGGCTCATTAATATTTTCTTTGAATCACCAACAATGAATTTAAATTGATTTTAATATGAAACCCGAACACTAACACTAACACTAATAATCTATTAAATTGCCAGAATTTTAATTTTGTAATTTCTCCAATATCGGAGGCAGAATTAGAAGCGGCTGGTTCTTTTCATCCCAAACCTCCTGCAAAGCTTCCATTTGCTGTGCAAATATTTTTACAGCGTACAAGTGACATTGCCACTTAAAATCTGGAAGCAATTTCTCGTTCTCCAATTTTTCCAACAGTTCTAAAACATCCACCTCCACTCTTCTTTGAAGCTCTCGAATAAATCCGATTTCGTACAAATCAGTTTGATGAACTTTCCGCATGAGCCCTGGAAGATCTTTTATTTTCTCCTGAAGCCAATCCTGTTGTGTCGAGCTAAGGTATTCACTCTTTTTAGTCGTCGTACCGCTGTCAACCTCATCAGCATGTTTCAATGCATTGTAATAGCCCAAATCAAAAGCCTTAATGTTTTCGATATTCGGAAGTTCCTCTAGTGCTCCCAATTGCTGGAAGATATTGGGCAAATTAGCGTAGACATCAGTCACCTCCATTTCGATCTGCCTGGACGGCCCAACGACTGTTGTCATCAGAGACACAATCCTTTTCAAATTTGTTTGGTTGCAAGCAATTTGAAGATTCCAACAGTCTCCCAATTGAATTTGTCTCAAAATGTCGTCAAACTCCTTTGATTTTCCATGGACCATCTCTTGTGCAGTCAGTGATTGTGTCCAGTGGTTCAAAATGTTTACCCGAATCGAGATAATGTATTGATTCAGTTTCTCCAAATCCGCCAAAGTAATTGTTTTCCGTTTGTAAATTGATTCTTTCAGTTTCACAACTTTTTCACATGGATGACAAGGAAGTTCTTCGTAGACAGTTTCACCGTTTTGATTGGATTTGATTGATTCCTTTGATAGTATGCAAGTGGCCGTGATTTGGTTCAGACGATTTTTCAACCACTGTAAAGTTTCTTCACGGAGATTATCCTCAACCCTTTCTGGCTTATTATGAATTCCCCATTCCCCAAACACGAAAAGTTTTTGCATTTTCTCCTCCATTTCATTCTGGTGACTTTTGAAAGCGACCTCTGCAGCGTCCTTAACATCTTCCAGTGCAATTCGATCCGATAAATATTCATTGACTTCTTCACAGTCCCAGAAACCTAAAGGAAAGTCAGTTGTGGACATGCTTTTCCATAATGCTTCCGTTCCAGAATACCACTCTAAAAATTTGCGTGCAGATTTCTGTGTCGTTGAAATCTTGCAGATATCAAGAATTTCCCTGTACAATTCTTTAGTTGAGGAAAGGTAAGCGAGACTTGGTTCTTTTCCATCGGTTTCTTCATGGAATGGCTTGAAACTCCTTTCAACATCATTGACTTTGACTCGTTGCATTATTTTATCCAGTTTCCTCCCCCCACGGACTCGAACACCGCAATTCGTTTCGTGATTTTCAGTTAATTCACAGGCAGCCATCAATGATTCCTTCAATTCGTTAACGACGGGCTGGACAGCCTCGTTTTCTTGAAATTCTTCTTGATGAATGATTAGTAAATCAGGTGTTAAAATATTTTCTTCGCTTCCCACCATCAGAAGTTTCGTGAAAGCAATTTCCAGGATAGACTTCATTTCGTACATGGAATTCCCCCGTACACAAAGCAAGGTCAGGTCGCTGATGCCGAGAACAAACGCCGCTAATTTCCGTAGTTTAATTTCCGTTGCGTTATCATATCGTTCTTTGTAAATTGAATCGGATGCGCCATTCAATAAACTGCCTGGGTCCCCCAATCCCTCCGAGTCTATTACAAGTATGACGTCATACCTTAACTCTTCACCAAGTTGAGCGTCTGGAAAAACGAGGCGCATGTGTAGACCACGGGTGCAACCTCCGTCATGAACCGCGAAATTTGAACCAAAGAGCGTATTCAGAAGAGTGGATTTACCCGAGGAAGTCAATCCCAAAACGGACAAAACGAAAACCCGATATTCTCGAAAGAGTTTGGATCTAGTGAACGTGTCCTTGAGCCACCGCCCCCACATAATGTCACTGGAATCAAATTCCTGTGAAAATATTTCAAATTCATTTCCTGCGTTAATGTACTCAGCATACGCATTGACCATTTCATAGTTAAGATGAAGATTTGCATCAGTGACTGCGTACACCCTACTGATTTCTCTGAAAAAGTGTTCCAGCTCCAAAGTGCTATTCGACAGAATCGTTTTCTCGTCTGATAATTGATTTTGAATATTTAATATGACATCGGATTTTGCGGACGTGAAAGCTCGTCGCAATTCATCCGTAAGGTCAGCAATTTGCTTACGAATATTTTCGGTGGATGCGAAGGAAAGAATTCGAATTTCTTGCTGTACATGTGCTAAGCCTGCGTTTCGTAAACGGGGCTGAAGTGTCAAAATACTTGCAAAAAGAGAAACTAAGCTTTGGAGGGGTACGCTGCCTTTCCAAATTTCGCTGAATCCTTTTGCATCGATGTCGTTGGATTTCTGAAGTTGCATTATTTCACGAATTCCTTTGCAAGTTTCAATTTTGACCATTTTGACCAATTTTTTGGATTCTGGTAGTTGTACATCAGAAGGCATAAAAACGGGCCGGTCTATTTCTAACTCATCCAGGCTCCATGACTTGGGGGTGTGACTGAAGACGCTCCCAAATATTGGGATCAACTCCCTAATGGTCTCGGGCAAATCAAATAAATCGTCCTCATTCGTTCCTTTGATTAACATGTAGTACAAATCACTCTTATTAACGATTTGTGAAAGTCCGGCTGCCTTTTCTTTCAGCTGTGGGATGCTGTCGGGCATTACAAAAACCAAAAAGCAGGAAGCAATCTTATTAAGTTCCCGTAGAATGTCCAAATTATTAAATATTTCTCCGTGGACATTCGCCAGAAGCAAAGCTTCGTTTTGTTCCGTTGTTGTAATGTCTTTCTTGCGCCAGCTTCCAAATATTGTCTCCACAAGTTTTTTCTGTTATCCATGTGAACTCCACCAGACCATCAAGGGATATCGGTCGACCTTTATTGGGATTGGCCAAGGATGAAAATACAGGAGGAGGTGGCATTTGTTTGTCATAGAGAGCACAATTCAAAAGAAAACTCTTTCCTGGTGTATGGTCTCCTATTCTTATTGCAACAATCAGACGGCATGGATCCGAAAATAAATTGTGACGTTGTGGACGGTCCTGAGAGCTCGTTTGCCATTGAATGGGCAAATTTTTCAGATAGGGTAGGAGTAGACGACTTTCTATCCCTTTAGCCATTGGTTTCGTAATTTGTGGAATAACCAGAGGAAGAGAATACTTTGTGTTGGAAAATCTAGACAAAATGTTGGCGGATACGCTGGAATCCGATGTAGAAATCAGGCAATTCAGCATGTCTGCCCTGGAAACAAAAGGAACTTGGGTCGCATCTTCGTCATCGAATCCAAAGTCAATTTTTCCAGGTTGGTTCCAATCGTCACGGTTTGGATAGGGAAAGTAGTCGAGCATTGGTTCGTAATCCAATACTTTAGTGTTGAACATTTTCAAATTTTTGTGTAAAAACGGCAGCAATCTGCTAACAGAATTCTTCAAATCTCGCACAATGTCCTTTTCGAATTTATTTTTCAATGTAGAAATTTCCTTGTATTTCTTTGAAGAAACTTTGAAAATGGAATTGTTGGTTACCGCATTCCAAGACTCAATGAATTCCAGGCTTTTTGATGTATTTTGAAAATCCTGGGACTGTTGTTCAATATCAATCTCCATTTGAATTAAATCCTCCACATTTTGTTGCGCAAACCATGAATTTATTTTATCTGCAGCCTTTTGAATTGTGAATAGATCCCAGGGTTGTGTGAATAAACTCTCCTTTTCGCTCCAAAAGAACAAAATCCCACAAACCTTGAAAAATTCTTTGATATTTTCATTTTCCGTTACATTTCTTTGCAGGACTACATTGAAATCGGACGGAAGGAAGCCTCGAACGACAATGGATTGAAAAGCCGTCAAAACGAAATTTTCATCGATCCACTCTTGCTTCCACACGAAATCAAATTTTTTGCCTTCAATAATGAGTTGTCTGATCCTATCTTGAAATTCCAACGGTAGAAAGTCCGAGACATTGGTTTCCCCCGTGAGTTCGTCCTGATGGCATTGATAGACCTTTAAGCAGTCGACGACTCTATCTACATGCAATCCATTCATGTAGAATTGAATGAATTTCGGATTTTGCCACGTGTCGAAGTAGTCACCCTTTTCAAAACCAGTAGCATTCATGTCGATCGCCAATTGAGTCATCGCGTCAACATCGTGCAAGTTTGTCAGATGTGACATCCTGTAATGCAACGTAAATAATTTGTGGTTCCATTTACACTTCGACAAAAGGCTAACAGTCTCATAGATATTTAGCCTCTTCAAATGGTCCCTCAAGGAATTTGAAGCTCCCATATAATTTTCCAGTAGTGAATTTGATGCCACTGCACGCACAAACATTCCGACAACGTCCATTATTAGAGACTGGGGAAACTCTCTCTCGACGGACATTTTTGCTGCCAAATTTATTAGGGCTCTTAAATAGGAATTCTCCTCCTCGTTGTAAATTTCCTCGATGTAGGCATCAAGGGTGTTAATTATTCCGTTTGTTTTCAAGTCAATGCTATCACAATAGTAATATTCTTGCATCTGAGTATGCAGTTTTTCGGGGCAGTCCTCCATTAAAAATATTCTGTCAATCACATGATTGATTTGAACTTCCACTGGTACTGTACCTTCTTCCTCATCTTCATACTCTGTCCCAAGGACCTCTAACAGAACCTTAAGAGTTTCAATTGCTTTCTCAACAATAGTTAAATATGGATTTCTCTTTTTGAAAAAATCTCGAGCTCCAATCTCCACATCGGCTAGGTCAATATCCTTAAAACTGTTGGGAAAACAGTTGCTCACATCGCTCCATCCACTTTTCTTGAAAACGGGAAACAGTTCGCTGAAACCAGTAGCCTCGTCCTTGTAAACGTCCAAGCAAATGACTGCAAGAGCCGTAAATACATCGATCGGTTTTCCGGTGAGGGCCGCTTTCGTAATTCGTATGCAATGTTCCAGGTTGTCAATGGGGTGCGGTATTGAATTGAGTGATTCCAAATTTCCGGTATCTTTGTCTAAGGTTGTGCGATGCTGACCAAGCAGTTCCAAAACATGTAACGCAAAATTTAATCTGTCAGGGTAAAAGGCTCTCCAAGTTAGCTTCTCGGGGGATATAAGGTCCAAATCTGGTGTCCTCACGGATTTATCCATCGCTTCTTGCAAAATTAGTAAATCCATGTTATCCAGGCAGATTGCACGGAGTTCACCATCTCGAAATACGAAAAGTAATGGGGCATCGTAAAATGCATTCAGTCCAAAGCTCCCAACAATCCATTCCGATTCAGTTTTCAAGGACGTTGACATAGATTCCTGATAACAGTTGAGGAAATGCAAAGCATCCACCACTGATTCTGAAGCATTGACTTCCACGACGAATTTCCATTTGCTTTCATTTGGTGAATGAGAAAATTCTGAAATTGATTCCCGCAAATTCAAATAGCTTGGACAAATTTGAATGTTTTTGGTTTGTTTTAATGATGCTATTAACGGATTAACATCTTCCAAATTCTGCTTCAACGGCAAATTAATTCCGGAAAGAGATGCCAACACCGTGTAAAACGTACTATGAATATTTTTCCCTTGTCCAACAGCGACAGCCAGTATTTCCAAAGCGAATTCAATATCTGATTGTGTGTATTCACATTCCAAATGTTTTGCTTTGATGATTAATGAAAAGTTTTTAGAAATGTTGGGATAGGCAACTGCGACGTCGATATCCAACTTTTTCAACGATGGACTCAATTTGAACAAAGTGAGAAAAGCGCCACCAGGTGACTCACCTTTTGCATTTGTTAGGAGCAAAACTTTAATTTTTCTTTCCTGCCTCTGCCACTCTTCTAATTCCATCGAATTTGTAATAAACTTTACATTTTCATTTTCTTCATCCAAATCAGTCGAGTGAATTCCCAACAGTAATTTTTTCCCTGCGTTCACATATGCTTGTATATGCATATAGACCTCGTGAATTTTAAACTCTTCGTTGTATTCGTCAATTTGTTTTTCCAGGTCTTCTGCGGTAGCGTCGCCATCTTTATATTTCAGAAAAACGTTGGATGCCCGCACGTGAAGCTTTTTTGCTACTTTTGCAAGACTTTTCTCTTCTTCCACAATCTCTTTGGTAAGTGGGTTTTGCAAATCCTCTAAAATAGGCAAAAGATTTTTGTCGCCCTTCAAGACTTGGGTTTTGAAAAATGTCGGAGTTTGGAAATCGATAAGGTTGAACATCATTTCTTGGTACATTCTCTCCATGTTGACATTCATCTTTAGATAACTTCTACGAATGGCCAACTCCGGCAGAAATTGTTTGATCGGGACGAGAACGTATCGCAATGGAACCCCCACAACATTCGTTGTGGTGATCATTGGAAAATGCTGCTCTTTGTTTATCTGATCTGGCAGGGTGTTCATTGAAGCGAACATCTGTTGGACCGATGTCGGCTGAGTTAGTGTTGGTGGTTTTGATGTTAAGGTGATCTTTGCGTTCGTGGTGATATCCTTTACGTCTCTTTGGAATCCCAATGTCGCTGTGCCCAGTTTGACGGTTAAATTAACGCCTGGCACCGTAGCTGTTCCCGCCAGAGTACCACCGATTTTAAAATAATCCAATTTTTCAGTTACTTTAATTGCCACGTTTCCATCCGCTTCGGCTCCGACGTATATTTGCGTGCACACATGAGTGGCCTTGATATCTTAAAATAAAATTGAAAATTATTTAGACATAAAATATCATTGCTTTGGAAGAAATGGTTGGCTTGGCTAGATGTTTTCTATCACGCATTGCACTCGGTACTGATGCAACATCATGATGAGTGGTTTTACAGTAGGCTGTGGTATTTGAGACAGATGATGCCTCAAGCAGTGTTGCGTGGTCGGGGAATTTTAGTACACATAAATTACAAAGGTAGTTGGAGCAATGTTACTAGCTGTATTTTTAAGTTCGTCAGAGTGGATCACATAGAATCGTAATTAGGATTATAAATATGGCCTACAACTCAAGAGTCCATGATGAACAATGATAAAATCTAATGTATTATGTGTGATGAAATTTCTGTTATAATTAGCTATCTGTGCATTTATATATCCTGGTTATTGGAATTATTGGAATTATTGGAGTTATCGGAAAAAAGTGTGACAAGCTAACTAGACCTAAGTGCCCTAACTATGCTGCCCTCTTTAATAAGGCACAAAAATCGGCTCCAAAACCACGAGGTCGCGGTTTTAAGTCAAATGGTTTTAAACAACTCTGGTCAAATGGACGACTCAAAACCTGCCTTCCGCCACCATCAGATCCTTTCTACTGCCTTCCCATTCTAAAAGGGATAATCTTCTTTTGCCTACGTTTCTGCAGGTAAAATCTTTCTTTCCCACTCATCCAACTGTGCATCACATGATGTATATTTACGTTCGCAATGAAATCCTGAAAAACACCTAACCGCTTAATAGTAAATGTGTTAAATAAAA